>JBBPSV010001204.1:0-10424 GCA_038093795.1 Retiboletus fuscus | reverse complement strand
CCTTCTTCCTTGGACCACCTTCCATCCGGCATACCACCTCCGCCTTTGGACCTCCTTATAGGGACGAACGAACGTACCCTTCACATATAGGAAAGTTAACCTGAACTTTCCGTTGTTTCTACACCGTGGAAGCAGCAGGGCCCATGGTAGGAGCAATGGGGCAATGACGGGTGTGACAAGTGTGAGGAGGCAGGAGAGGTAGAGGGCGAGGGCGGCGGAGGAGCATGGTGCAGAGGGCACTGCTGCTGAGAATGGCCGGGACGGAAACAGTGGCATATCGGGCACTGATAGACCCCACAGTTGACACACTGGTGACCAAGGCAGTGGCATTCAAAGCAGGCCTTGTGAAAACGAGGGTGAGACAGGAGGAGGGGGGTATTGCCATAGTTGCCAGTCCAGCGGGCTTCGATATGTTCCACAACATTGAGCTCTTCGGAGTTCAATGCCGAGGATGATGCAGAGGGGGTAGATGCCATGGTGGCTCCAAGGTGGGTATAGTGTGCCAGGTCCGAGAGGTAGCGGTCCAGGTCCTGCATGAATTCTAACATGCCAAGTTGGTAGAACGCCAGAAGGAGGTTTGTCTCCAACTCCATTTGGATATGGGACAAAGTGTGGTTGCGAAAGGTGGCGTGGGCGTCAGATGAGGCCAAAGGCGCGCGTACCAGGGAGGTGAGTTGGGTGACCTGGAGGGTGGCAAGATAAAGGGAGTGGAGTGCCGACCCATAGTCAAGGTGTGTGCCAATGGGGACTGCATATCTGGGATCCCTGAGGAAGTGAAGGAGGGTGTGGGATTCGGCGTCGGTGGGGAGGTCCAGGTGTACCCTATGGGCATGCTTGGGGAGGTCAACGGATTTGATGGTGCCGAGATAAGCAGCTAGGCGGACAGGTGGCTCTGCAAGCTCAGGGATGGAAATGGCAGGTCGGGTTCCCCAACCAGGAGTGGCTATGCAGGACATGGGGGAGGAGGTGTCATTGATGATCATGGTATGGGGGTTTAGAAAGGAAGGAGGTGTATGGTAGGAATGAGAAGAAGAAATACTTGGGATACTAGGAGACATAGAATGAGGAGTAGAGAGGCTATGCTGAGGAGTTGGACTGGGGTGAAGCTCTCCATCGGAGTTGTCGGAGATGGTGAGAGAAGAGACAGAAGCAAGGACAGAATCAGTAACAGACTCTGCAGGCGGTGAGTTACCACATCGGGGGGGAATAGGAAGAACAAGTTTGGGGACATCAGAGCAAGGCATGGCACTGTAGAGGTGTAGTTGGTGGTGGTGGATAATCAAGCGGATTGGGGAGGAAAGTCCTTGGGGTGATGCTTTTTATAGGTGGCCAGGAGGAGTTTGGAATTCTTCAGATTCCGCTCTGGTTCCCAGGAATCGTCTTCTGCCGAGTATCCTTTCCAACGGATCAGGAAATGCTGTTGGGAGGACAGTCCCTTATGACAGAGAATGCAGTCCATGAGGTATTCTTCTTCAGGGCCAATATGATCAGGCGGAGGTCGGGGAAAATTTGGACCATGGACTGGGGTTTCCTTGGCAGGGGAGAGAAGTGAGGCATGGAAAACGGGGTGGATTTTCCAGGTTTTGGGGAGGCATAAGCAATAAGTGATAGGGGAAAGAACCTTGATAATTTCAAATGGTCCTTCACATTTCAGGAGGAACTTGGGATCCTTCTGTAAATGGTGAAGGTTTCTTGCTTCTAGCCAGACTTTATCTCCCAGGGCAAAGGGTTTGAAACGTTGTCGGGTTCGAGAGGCCATGGTTGCTCTAGCAAGTTCATGAGTGGCCCGGGCTTCGTCCCTTGCTTTAGTAAGCTGGGATAGACGAAGTTCTACTGCAGGAAGGTTGGAGGACGAGAGAACTGAGGGAAGGGGTTTCAGCTCATAACCCATTTGAAGGAAGAACGGAGATTGGTTGGTGACTGAGTGGGGGCGGTGATTATGGGCAAATTCGGTGAAAGTCAGGAGTTCAGTCCAGGAAGTAGGGTTGTCTCCGCAAAAGATTTGAAGATAGGTTTCAAGTTCCTGGTTGGTCCGTTCAGTTTGGCTGTCCATTTGGGGATAATATGCGGTGGATAAGCGGAGGTCATAGTTTAAGATTCACCCCATTTCTTTGGCAAAGGCCAAAGAGAACTGGGGCCCCCTGTCAGAGATGACTCGATCAAAGAGGCCGAAATGTCGATACACCTTGTGGAAATAGAGGGAGGCAACGTCAGCAGCTGAGGCAGATTTAGTAGTCGGACAGAATATAGCCCCCTTGAAGGCTTGGTCTACCCAGACAACTATTGTGTCCTTTCCATTCGAGACTGGGAGGTCGGTGATTAAATCCACCATGATGTCCTGGAAGGGATGGGATGCTGAGGTCGAGATAGGGGTCAGTGGTGGAAAACCAGGATGGGTGTTGGTTTTGCACTGCTGACAAATTGCGCACCCCTCTACGTAGTTTCGGACGAAGGACACTAAACCAGGCCACCAGAACTCGGCCAAGACAAGCTGACGGGTTTTGAGGTAGCCAGGGTGTCTGGCAGCTTCATGATCGTGACATCTTCGCAAGATGTCGTGTCGGAGGTCCCCATTGGGGGGAACATATACACGGTCTTGGTAAGTGAGTATTCCTTCCCGATTCTGCCAGTCTGAGAGCCAGGAATGAAACGCTGCAGGGATGTTTTCATCTACGGCTTGGAGTGAGGTCAGGGCAAATGGGTTGGTGGCAGAAGCAGAGCAGATTTTCGAGGAGAGGGCAATGTCAATGACATTGACAAAAAGAGATGGGGGGAGCAGCATTACAAGGGAATTGTCTGAGGCATCTCTTGGGAAGTGATCAGCGCGTCGGGAGAGGGCATCGGGGCCTGTGAGTTGGGACCCCAGTACATGGATTAATTTGAGGTCAAAGTCGGCTAGGTCAAGCAGCCAATGAGCTTGCCGTCGGTTCAAGGTGTGAGGTTTGCGGAAGTAAGTGAGGTTTTTGTGATCCGTGAACACTCTAACCTGGTGAGGGGATCCCCGCAAGTAGTGGGACCAGGCTTTTAGTGCTTGGAGTACTGCTAGAAGTTCTCGGTCATGGATGTCATAGTTTTGTTGGGTAGGGTCGAAACTTTGGGAGAGGTAGGAACAGGGATGCCATTCGCCATTAGGGTCTGCTTGGAGGAGGATTCCTCCAGAAGCGTAGAGGGAGGCATCAGTTGCGATGGCAAAGGGGGCGGAGAGGTCTGGGACTCGGAGAACCAGTTGGGAGGCGAATTGTGCTTTGAGTTGGTCGAATGCCAACTGACACGAAGCGTTCCAAGACCAGGTAGTGGCCTTTTTGGTAAGGTCAATAAGGGGTCTAGCGATAGTGGAGTAGTCGGGGATGAATCGTTGGTAAAAGTTGGTGAATCCTAGGAAGGACCAGACTTCCTTCACGGAGGTGGGGACGGGCCAGTGGGCGATCCCATCTAGCTTGGTGGGGTCCATTGCTATCTCGTCAGGTTGGATGATCATCCCGAGGTATTCTACTTCATCATGATCAAAGAAGCACTTTTCAGATTTCAAATGCAGGTGAAGTTCCTCCATCCGTTGCAATACTCGGTGGGTTCGTTCAGTGTGAGTTTGTTGGTTGAGGGAGAAAATGAGGAGGTCGTTCATATAGATGAATAGCCATCCTTCCGCGATGAGGTCTTGGAATGAATCGTTCATGAACTGTTTGAATGTGGGGGGAGAATTGGTTAGTCTGAAGAACATAACATTCGGTTCGAACAGTCCTCGATGTGTGATAAAGGCGGCCTTCCATTGGTCTCCTTCCTTAATGCAAACATTATTATAACCCCATCTGACGTCCATCTTGGTGAATACTTTCGCCCCCTGGATTCGGTCCATGAAGTCCTGTAGAAGGGGAAGGGGATATGCATCTCGAACGGTTTGTTCGTTCAGGCGTCGGTAATCCTGGCAAGGCCGCAGGCCTGGTTTCTGTCCTGGTTGAGCTTTCTTCTTAACGAAGAAGAAAGGGGAGGCCTGAGGGGATTTCGAAGGGGAAATTTTACCTGAAGCTAGGTTTTCATCAATGAACTTGTCCGTGGCCAGTCTTTTGTCGGCTGAAAGGGGATAAATCTTGGCAATACAGGGAACAAAATCCTCTTTGTGTTATGCGTGACCCAGGCAGGGTCGCGCATAGACCTGAAGGGAAGCCGCCTTCTAAGGCTCGAGCTATAGTGGTCCGGGAGAACAGACTACTAGAGATGAGTGGAGGCGCGAGAAGGTGGGTTCTCACGTTCTAAGGCTACATGGTAGGCGGCTGGGTCGAGGGTCGAGACGACCTTCAGGCAGGAGGTCTGGTGAAGGCGTTGGATTACTAGGGTGTCTATGAATCTAGGAGGGTACGGTGGAGATTCAGGTAGACTAAGCTAAGGTACTGGGGACAGTGGGGCGCCTATTATATAGGGGGCAAATGTGCGCACAGACCAGGTGTCTAAGTAAGGGAACCGGCTGTGGTGTAGCTAAGTAGGGGAGATGTGCCGAATGGATAAGGAGTGCACATCTCAAAAGGGAACAGTGAAGTATGACTTGGCGAATGATTAAGAAGATGAGTCATACGTGCTGCGGATCTGTCGATCAGGAAGCGTCCTGTCGATCAATGATCTCGGCTAAGCAAGGGAAGCATCGCCTTCGGTGGTAATAGAAGGGATGTGCGAGGCGAGGTTCTAAGAAAGACGAAAGCTAAGGAAAAGGCGTGTACGCCATTGTCAATGATGGGACTCGGATAGGAGATATCCAGGGACATGTGAGTAATCCTACCGAGGGTCTGGCATAGGGTCCGGTCTGGAGGCCGGAGCTCAGCTGGGGAGCCGAGGGACTGGGATGGGTTCTGTGTGAGAACCAGTGGACTGGGACCAAGGACAGGGGAGTCCGAGGGCAGCGTGCACGTTCGGGGTGAGGCCCGATGGGATCTGTGTGTGGCATGGGTGTGAGGCCAGGCCGAGGAGAGGGTCCGAGGTTGGACTCGGCAGGGGAGGTTCTAAGATGACGTCAGAGGACAGGGATGGGGGCGATGCAGCGTACTGCCGGTCCGTGCGTGGACTACGTCAGGAGTCTGGGCGAGGAGTCTAGGAGTGGACTGTTGAAGTCCCGGGCTGAGGCTCGAGACGGGGTCTCGGAGGGATGCTCAATTGGTGATGCTCACGAAGAGACCAGCGCTATGAGACTTAGGGGTTCCGGTCAGGCAGAGTGGACTATGACTAGGGGAGAGCCAGGATGGGCTCGACATGAGGACTAAGCAAGGGAGTGCTTAGTGGGTTCTTGGCAATGCGTATGCATGTAGTCCGGTGGGGACTAACGGTGGGCTGGCTGGCTGGGTGAGCCAGGACTGGGCTAAGTGAGGGACAAGGTATGGCTAGGTAAGCCATGGCTAGGACTAAGCGAAGGAAAAAGTATAGGGGCATGATGAATCGTAGCACTTTGAGGTTGATGGCATGGTCATAGGATCTAGATGGAGGAAGAACGTTCACTGCTTCTTCAGCAAAAACCTCCTTATACCTGGCATATTCTTCCGGGAGGGAGGAGGCAACTGGCGTGTCAGGGAAAAGGGCAAGGCTGGAGGCGATGGAGAGTCGGGAGATTACAGGGGCTGGAATGAACCGTGAGCCGCAGCAAATAATTCGATTGATGGTATATTGGTCATGAGCACGGGTTAGGAAGTCGCATTCATCCTCCCATCCGTTGTAGGCATACAGGCATTCATCCAGAATCGAATTGATGAAAACATGGCGTGGTGGGGGTTGAGGGGGAACGAGGAGCTTTTCCTGTCGTAAGTAGGCCCTTTGGTGGAGGGAAAAGAGGAGTTTTGATTCGTCAGTAGTTTCGGTGATTTGAAGGGTTCTCTTCGCCCAGTCAATGGTTGGATTAGCCTTTCGTAACCAGGGAATCCCAAGGAACACGTTATCCTTGCTGAGATGCATGACATGGCAGGTGATCTGGTGAACAAGGCCTTCGGTGGAGATGAAGAGGTTGGTGACGTATCAGATTGTTCCTTTGGTGTTAATGGTTCCATCGGCATTCTTGGCGTAGACTGGGCTGTCGAGCTTAGTCAGAGGAATCTTGTGTTTCTTGGCGAAGCCCCAATCAAGGCAGCAGACATCTGCTCTGCTATCAATCAGGGCTCGGGTGTCAATGGTTTGCAGGGTGTGCGAGGGAATAATAACTTGTACTGGGATTTGCATGGAGTTCGTAGTAGAAGTTATGGATACTGAAGCACTAGGGGACATAGACATTGTGGCAGGTCCCCTTTTTAAAAACCCTGGGAAAATGAAATTCTTCTAACTGCCACTCCGTCCTCATCCTCGTCAGCGTCATCCGGGATTTCTTCTAACTTGGGGATGTCCGAGGTAGCGACTGCTTTGACTGCCAGTTTCTTTCCTTTGGAGAATTTGGGGCAATTAGTAGAAAGGTGTCCCCCTTCCTGGCATCGGAAACAAAGGTTGTTCTCGATGCATCACTTTCGTTCAGTGGGTGTGAGCTTGGGGATGAGAATGGTTCGTACAGCATCCACGTCCATGGTGTCAGGATCAGGAGCAGTTGTCCTCAGAGTGGAGGAAATTCCATGGAAAACTTTTCCGCTTCCTCGTTTTGCGAGATCCCTGGCTCTCTCCTTCATAGCCACGAAGTGAGCAGCTTTGGTGTACCAGTCTTCGATCTTGTCCAGGGGGTTTTCCATGCTTTGAATCTTCCACATCAGAGGTTCCGGGATCCCAATAGTGTAGTAGCTGATAAGGACATTAGGGTCAGTGACTTTGGAGATAGCAACATGGTTCTGGAAGCGAGCAGTGTACTCAGTGAGTGAGGGGGAGTAATCCCCGTGCTTATTCTTGACCATTTTGGTCGTGGCAAGCCAATGGAGGCTGGAGGCGATGGTGTCCTTTTGGACAAAAGACTTGGAGAAAGAGTCGCAGAAGGCGGCAAAAGTTCCTAGGTTGAGCGTGGTTTGGGCAAGGATCTTCTGTCTGAAGGTGGCCGCCCAAACTTTGGCTGATCCTTTCTTCATGAATGATAGGGCATAAGCTACCTTCTTGGTGTCAGTATCATAGACTTCGGAGTTAACAGCCAGGTAGAAGGTGACTGTCCCGAGCCAATCTTCAGCTTTGGCAAATGATCCATTGAAGTCCTCAGGAGTCCCGAGATGAAGCTCAGTGGGCTTGGTTGTTGCTGCGGCTGGCATGGCAGGCTGGGGAAGGACAATTGGGGGCGGAAATGAAAGGGAAAATCCTCCGAAGGGAGGGTTGCGAGCTCGAGGGGTTGGCAAAGGTGGGGTGGGTTCTCTGGGGATGGTAAGTCCTGACGAGAACTGGTGTTGGAGGGTGAGTTCTTCTTCGGGTCCAAAGAGGGTGTCAAGATCTAGGTCCAGGTTGGTATCTGGAGATGACACAGTGTCTTGGGGGGCTTCCAACTCAAATAAGTCGGTGGGTTGAGGTTCTCATGGCCTAGACCAACGAGGATCGATGGTGGGTCGTTGGGACGCAATGGTGGTTCAAGGATTCAAGGGATCTGCTCACGAAGAGCACGCTCAAGAATCAAGGGGTATTGGAGCTACAATGGAGGTAGTCCACACGAGATAGAAGCTTGATCTTTTGTTACGCTTTGCTGTAGGCTAGGCGTGATCTCAAGGAGTCAAGCAGGCTAAGGGGGGGGGGTCGGAAGCTTGGATGACGCAAGGAACCTCTAGCCGTGGTGCTACTAGAGGGCTGCCCTTGCTATAGAAGCGAAGGGTGGTCAAGGACTGAGGCGAGGGAATCAGACGAAGTCCACAAGAACTTGTTAGATTGAGAAGATCAAGCTTGGAGTTACAGGTTGAGTGCTATGGTTTAAATAGACGAGCCGTGGTAACTAAATAGAACAGGGTGGAACATAGTGGAACGAAGATGAGTCAGGCATAGAACTTGATAGAACGCTGAGGAACCGTGGTGGGTCAGCGAGTGGAACGAAGATGAGTCAGGCATAGAACTTGATAGAACGCTGAGGAACCGTCATGGGTCAGTGATTAGAAACAAGGCTGAGTAATACAGAGAATAAAGACATCGTGAGGCAGGGTTCGAACAGCGAGAGACTGGAGTACACAACGATAGAGGTAAGCATAGGGACAAGGAAAGCGTAATAGGGGGAGAAAGGAGGAGAAAAACGTAACAATTACTCTCTACCATGATTCGACCCTGGCAGGTCATGGAGGCACAGATAAGACCCATGCCCTCATTTCCTGATATTATACATGGGAAGGAATCAGAGACAACATAAAAGAATATTGCTTTCATTGCAAAAGATGTAATAGGATGAAACTGACCAACATTCCCCCAGCAGGAAAACTCATTCCCAATCCTATCCCAGCTGGTCCCTGGCAAGACATCTCCACAGACTTTATAACCAACCTACCCCTATCCAATAATTACGACACCATCCTAGTAGTCATTGATCGATTCTCAAAAGAAGCCGTTTTCATACCCACAAATAAAACTGTCACATCACTAGAGACAGCTAAACTATATAGAGATCACATTTGGAAAACACACAGACTTCCAAACTCTATTATATCAGATCAAGGTCCACAATTCACATCACAGGTGATAAAAGATCTAGGGAAATGTCTCAAGATCGAACTCTGTATGTCCACGGCTTTCCACCCACAAACAGATGGCCAAACAGAGTGAGTTAACCAAGATTTATCTCAATATTTACATCTATACACAGCCGAGAAGCAGGAAGCTTGGTCAGAATGATTAGCACTGGCACAATTCTCATACAATCAACAGGTTCATTCGACAACTGGAAAGACCCCATTCCAGATCACCCGATCGTATGAACCAAGAATGGGAATAGAACCACCGTCTAATTTAAAAACCTCCATAGTCCCACACTTTGCCAAAGAATGGCAGGACATACTAGTGCAGGTTAAAGAAAATCTAGAAAAGAAACAGTGCCAAATGAAGGAACAGGTGGATAAACACCATTCCAAATCCCCAAAATATGAAATCGGAGATGAAGTGTGGCTGGCCACAACAAACCTTAATCTTATAAAAATGCATTTCTCAAAGAAACTCATGGAGCGATGGCTCGGCCCTTACAAGGTCATAGAGTTGATGGGATCAAACGTGGTTAAATTAAAACTCCCACGAGGACTGCGCATTCACCTGGTAGTGAATGTAAGCCGCATTAAACCTTATCACACTCCCTTGATGGGACAACCTTCTTATAAGCCCAGACTGGTTGAAGTAACCGATGAAGGGGAAGAGCTACATGAAGTCGAGTACATCATGGATTCCAGGTTGAAAGGATGAACCTTGGAATTTTTGGTTCACTAGAAAGGCTACCTGGAGGAAGAACACTCCTGGGAAACCAAGAAGAACATCATGAGATACATGAAGGATGCGGTCAACAACTTCTACAAATGTGTTCCAAATGCTCCTTGGAGGCTGTGCCTCACATCCACCTTATTTAATGAACTCTTCAAAGATTACAGACCATCTTACGAAGAAAGACCCACCTGGTCTTGCCTGGAAGTCAAACCATAGCAGGGGGGTAATGTTATGAACCCTTATCTAATCTCTTTTCTTTTTCTTATCTATTACGTACCACAAGTAAGATGACCTCTTGTTGATACTTTTACTTTTCATGCACATGACTGTGAGATACTTAGTCATGTGACCAAGCCTAGACTCTTTAGTCATATGCCTCATGTTATTAATCTCCGTCATCGATATGTCATCACTGACTGATACATACTATTATTAGATACCATAGCCTCACTCGCATGGACCATGTCCATAATATGTACAAACACTGTAAACGTATATAAGCAATGCCAGTCCACCAAGAACTCCAGTTAAGTTCTTGTTGGTTTTCTCCATCATTCACTCGTCTCTAAAAGCAAGCCTAGTGTGAGATAGCCTGAGCCATTGTTTGGTTTGAGGTTGTCAACACAGTGCCAAAAGCTGGTTGTCACCTGGTAGTGTTACAATATGGCCGGATGTGACTGCACCAGTACTTTCCACATGACTAGATATTGTATTTCCACATCACACTGGCAATGCAACATGTTCATGCTTGATTTGATGGCAATGATGAAAATCAGTGCAATCAGATAAATGTTTGAGCCAATTGCCACCACATCAATCACATCATTGACAACACAACATACTAGTATACACAATGTTATTGAATGTGATGGGGTTTGAACTACTTTTCGTCCTCAACAACCTTCAACAGGATGATACTAAGCTGAGAGCATAGGCCCCTTGTGAGACCCTGACCCTCCTGTGTGCACAGACCATTGAATAGTAAATGTAAAATTCCCCTTGACCCAGTGTGGATGGAGCAGGAAACAGTTGTAAAGAAATCAGATAAATATATGCATCAGCAAACCAGCTATTTTGGTACAGAGTTCCCACACTCACAGTGCCTACAGTGTTCA
>JBBPSV010001201.1:0-10436 GCA_038093795.1 Retiboletus fuscus | reverse complement strand
AGGATTTGTTCAACAGGGACAGGAGAAAAAAGTTTGCTGATTAAAGAGAGCTATATACGGGTTGAAGCAAGCAGCACTTCAATGGAACAAGGCTCTACACAAGACTCTACTGGAGTTTGGATACCGATGAACATATTCAGATCCAGGAGTCTATGTCAAATTTGTTAAAGAAGATATCGTTGTTCTTATCATCTATGTTGATGATGCCCTCTTCATGGGCAATAACAATGCTCTCGTCCTCAAGGAGAAAGCTATCTTCATGAAGCGATGGGAATCACGAGACCTAGGCTGTTAAAACCAAGTCAACTCCGAGGCTTATCTCTGAAATGTCGGAGATCGGGCTGAGACGTGGGACTTCGGCTTCACCGTATGTGGTGCGCCCTTGCAGAGTTCAGCCCCTTATTTCGGGGTCGGAGGTCGGAGGGTCAGAGGCATCGAACTCGATGTTGTAAGCAACGACGAGATTATGACTAGAAGTCAGATAGACGAGAGTCTTCAAGACTCAAAGGATCCAGGGGTATGGAGCTGAGAATATAGTTGATATTCGAACTAAAGAAAGTACATGATTCGGAGAGGTTTATATACTAAGGTTCGGAGGTGTATTAGTAACATCTGAGTAAGGGTTTGTAAGTAGAATGAATCCAGGTACAGGTATGCCAAAGCAGTATTCAGATGAAAGAAAGCCGGAGCTGTGTTACTAATGAGAGCATAGGATCGGATGCAAGTAAGTAGCGAGACTAGTACAGATATAGACAAAGTAACGTAATAGAAATGGAGAGGAACATACTATGAAAGATTGAGGTTGGACGTCCAAGAGGTCAGGGGTCCAAGCTGAAAGGAAGAGTATTGGGTTGGTCGAGTAAAGACTCAGGGGTAGGCTTGGATGTCTGAGTTTGGACTTAGCGAAATTTCTGGGATATGACATAGGCGAAGTGAAGGAGTACCTCAACATGAGGATAACCAGGGATCGCACAGCTTGCACCCTGAGACTTGACCAGATCAAGTACATCGAGAAGATCATCAAGCGTTTCGGACTTGAGAACGCTAAGCCTGCAAGGACACCTCTTCCATCAGGCTATAACCCTTCACCAGCACCAGATGACTACATTGCCACATCCAAACTATGCACTGAGTATCAGTCCATCATCGGTTCCATCCTATATGCTATGCTAGGAACCAGACCGGACATTGCCTTCACCATTATCAAGATGTCACAGTTCTCAGCAAACCCTACAGAGAAGCATAAACAGATGGCGTTATACATCATTCGCTACCTCCTTGGAACAAAGATGCTTTGCTTGTTCTACAAGGGGAGAATGCCAGAGACACAGAAAGGGTTCTTAAGCTACAGTGACACCGATTGGGCCGGAGACATGGAGACTAGAAGATCTACCACAGGATATGCCATCCAGTTCTCGGATTGCATTGTCTCATGGCTATCGAGATGACAGAAGCGTGTAGTGCATTCTTCCACAGAAGCAGAATACATTATAATGACAGAAGTCACAAAGCAAGTTGCATGGATTCGGAACCTCTTATCCGAACTTGGTTTCACCCTCAGGGCAGTACCACTACTAGTGGACAACCAAGGTGCAATATTTCTCACTTCTAACCCAGCTCAAGAAGGATGATCCAAGCATATCGGAATCTCATACCACTATATCCAAGATGCTGTCCAGGAGTTTGGAGAGATATCCCTATTTTACATTCCTACACAGGAACAGTTAGCCGATATCTTCATGAAGAATCTCACATGGCAGAAGTTCGAACTGAACTGCTCACACATCGGACTCACACCATATCCCAAGTCGCAATTGAAATAGCGAGGAGGAGTATCGGGAATCATGGTATTCATATCTTATCTTCTTATCAACTACCATGATTCTAGGCGGGCCTGGACAGAGGCCATTATGCTATCTCTATTACTCATCATATATGACATCATAGATAACAGATATCTTATCGTCCAATAGGATGACAGCTGACTGAGGAATGGCTTGGTATTACCAAGACCATTACCAATACATTACAAATGTATTACACATACCTTCCATGACATTCTCTAATGTTCCATGGACTTACCTATTATGATAGAGACATACATACGTACATACAGACACGATGTCCTATAAGTAGGACGTGTCTTCACTCTCACAATATAAGTCTTATTTCCTACTCGGAAACCCAGTCAGCTACACAAGACTTCACTATATGCTTTACAGTCTCATACTCTCACAGAAGTGAGTATCTCCCACTTCAGGCCACTTCTTCCCTTCATTGCCCTCAGCTGCGCATGTGGAATTACCTGTGGTATTTCCATAAGAGGTACGATTAGACCATACAGACTTCCCACAGAGACGAGTCGGGAACTTCACCAGAGTCCCTAGACCGCTGGATCACATACCCTGTGACTTCTGTGGAACCCTGCTAGAGACAGGAGAGATCTGCCCTTGTGGATCTTCAAGGTGTATCAGGTGTCAATGCTATACAGTGATCAATCAGGCCTGTCCGTGTCAGACCCTATCTGCATCTGTATCGGCTTCTCTCCCTCTCCAACACTCTTCGCCTTCTCCCCCTATCCTATCCACTCCGGATTCTCAGAGACCATTCGCCAAACTACCAGACACACTGCCTACCACACCTGAGCAGAATACTGACACCCTCGTTCAGACTCCCAAGTACGATAGTGACAGAGATCCAGATCACAAGCCTGCCTGGATTGCCAACGTTGGACCACCAGACCAACCTATACTCCCACCACTGCCTGCACCTTCCCCACCAGCTCTTCACATATGTATACCCTCAACTCCAAATCCTCCTCCTTACCAGATAATCGACGCTATCGACAATGCAAGCCCCACTACTCTTACCAGATGTATTTCGATGGGAGAACTGCCACCTCTTCCACCACCTCAGCCCATTGTGCATGCCTTCCCTCCTGGTTACATATTGGCACGAGGAAGAGATGGAAGATCCCAATACATTGCTAGACTTAGCGACAGAGGATCCAATGGTAGTTGAAGTTCATCTAGATGACAGAACAGATAAGCTCGTTGTTTTTTCAAGAACACTCATACAGATTCCGATCATATCCAACCGAGTATCCATCACGAACCGAATCGTCTTTCCAGTTCAGATACTCTGTGAGGAACTTGAGAGATCGAACTTCAACACCCCTCAATACTTCAATACCTTCGCATTCCGCGGAGAGACCATCGCATCCTACTATGAAAGCGCTGGGTTTGCATTCCCCATCGACTCATACAAATTAACACCCCATATCCCTCTTCACTTCCAAGGATATGAAATCCTGCATCGAGACCACTTCATTATGAACTCAGACTTCATCAATCTCCTTGGATCCTTCAAAGTTAACTTCGAAGACTTTGATCACTATGGATGGATTGGAAACCCATTCCCAATGGATCCATACAACGATATCATCATACCTGCTGAGCAGAGATACGAGATTGGCGAGTACCGATGCAGAGAGAGTGGAACAGGCAATTCGATGAGTACCACAGACTGTGCTTTAAAGTGCAACATCCCTACTACCAACTATATGTCGATTCACTAACGAAGATCAAAGATCAGGAACTGGAGATCAATGCCCTCACTAGAGGAGGTGAACGAGCTAGGGAGGAAGTACAGAGACTTAATAGGGAACTCGAAGAGATTGAAGCAATTCTGCAAGAAGATGAGAGACTTAGATGGGTTTTACAACCTCATCAAGCTCCATGGAGACGGGCTAAGAAGAAACCGATTAGGGTCAAGATGGCCCATGTCGAGATACCTAGGAGGTCGCTACACAAGAGATTTGCGGCCAGGATTAGGGCACAACTCTGAGAAGTTTCCAGGAGCTGCTGATTCTTATATCATCATGAACTCTTATTCACAATACTCTTTTGAATGGTTCTATGAATCCTGCGATCAGGAATTCCTTTATATCATTGATGACGTTTGTATCATTAACCCACACTATGTGGAGAACTTGGACTTTGTCCAGTTTGAGCTCTTGTCTACAATAGAATGTCAAGAACCATCACCATCAGTGCTCCTCGCCCAATCCAATTCTACCCCGCTCCACATTCTTCTATCACCTTTGCCAATATTCCACACTCTGGACGTTCCCTCACATACTCCACTCTATTCTCACATAGATTATGCGAGTACTGACCTTGATTCTTTCGAACAGTTTATCTTCTCAATCATCTTTAATTGATTCAAGATGGCACTTCCATCCATCTCCAAGTTCAAGATCAACTCCTCTATCCAATCCTGCATTCCAGTTCTTACTGGAGCTTCCAACTACAACCTCTGGACCCAGCTCATCCACAGTGCCCTCAATGTTATTGGCACCTACTCCTGGGTATCAGGAGATACTACCCATGCTGGACTGGTTAACCCAGACCCAGCAGGCTTGCTCGCGGATAGACTCAAGTGGAAGCAACACGACGCACGAACTCTTGGCACCATGTCCATTTACCTTTTGCCAGAGTTACAACACCTAGTTGTCTGGGACTACGTCCCAAGGAACATCAATAATGTTCTTGTCGATTGTCCGTCCTTAGCCAAGGACTTATGGGACAAGCTAGCCATGCTTTATGGCACCACTGGAGTCACAGGCCAGTTTTATTTATTCAAAGAAGCTATGTCTCACCACATGAACGAGCGTAGTGACATTGTCACTGTGGTGAACCAGATCCAGAAGAACTTTAACGATATGGTGATAGCTGGATTAGACCTCAAGGATCAATTCCACACCATGTTTATACTTGCCCAGTTACCAGCATCATGGGCAAACTTCCTATCCACCATCACACAGACCACGACTCTCGCCAACTTTAAGGTCGAAGAGATCATACCGAAGATTGCATCGGAATTGCAACTTCGAGGTGCCACACGCACTCCCCTCACCTCTCATGCTCATTTCGTACAAACTGGAGATCAGTCCGAGGCGCATAGGACCAATGTTATACAATGTGGTCCACCACCTTTACAGCAACAGCTCTGGAATACACAAGTACAGCCTCAGAGAGGAGGCTACCCCACTCGAGGAGCTACTCGAGGAGGGAGAAGGGGACGAGGTAACCCAAGAGGTAACACTCACCCTTACCAACAGGAACGCTCAAATGAGCAAGCTGCCCACAATAGGCAGAACTTCCAGACACACCAGCAAAAGCGTGGAAGAGGTAGAGGAAGAGGTCGTGGACAGCGGGGCCGTGCACAAGTGCACGAGGTTGATGGATTCACCCACGTCATAGAGTACGATGGGGGGTATGATGAAGACTATACCGAGCAGGATTTTCAACTACCTGCTCAGGCTTACAAGTTCAACACCGAAGATGTCGAATCAACCACCACCGCAGCCAGATGGGGAGATAGGAACGATGAAGACGACGGAATGGGGATAGCATCAGGGTCTACATCCCTGATTGAAAGGCTTGGACTGCCGAAACCAGCCAAGCACTTTCAGACCAACTCCACCTTCTACACCAAAGCACCTTTCTAAGGACTTTGAGACTTCCTCACAAGGAGTTGGAGTTATTGAAGAGGACTTTTACGGAGATACCCATTGCAAAGCGAACAGAGAATGGAAGTGGGACTACCATGATCGTCATGAGGCACAAAGTACTGGCTCTTATGTCCCTAGTTACAATGATTGGAATGACAACTATGATGTTGACTATTATGTAGGACTATTCGTCCTTGGTAGTAAAGATTCAACATTCGTGAAGGATCACTGGATGGTGGATAGTGGTTGCTCTGACCACATCACACCATACCTAGATGATTTCTGTTACCTCGGAACAACCGAGAGAGTAGCTAATACAGCTAACGGCGCCATTATGAAAATGATTGGACCAGGAACAGTATGCATATTACAACCGTTCTCACAGAAACCCTCGCATATTACTATACTTCATGGAGTATGGTATGCACCAGACGCATCACACCGATTACTATCGGTCACTGCACTCACCAAGACAGGTTACAAGTGCGAGATTAAAGAAACTACCAAGATCTGGGATAGCGAACGACGTTTGGTAATACAGGTGTCTGCTTTGTTACCAAACAATCCTCTCCACTGGTTTCAGTCTGTGTCAATTACTCCAGGTGGCGGGATCAAGTTGTTACAAGATGTGCGGAACTACAATCTGTGGCACATGCATTTTGGGCATACGTCTAAAAATGCCCTTCGCCATGCACACCTCTCTACCAAAGGTGTACCATTATTTCCCTCACCACCAGCCTCATATCCTCCTTGTCCTGGTTGTGCTATGGGAAAAATGCATGAGCAAGAACTACCTGCTTCATCCAAGAGAGCTACCACTCTACTTGGAGAGATTCACACTGACCTAGTCGAACTGCCGACGTTGTCACGGATCAAGGCCAAGTGGATCATGACCTTTCTAGATGATTTTTCAGGCTTCACTGCATGCACATTTATCACCCGGAAATCCGATGCCTCTTCCCGGTTCAAAGCACTGGTTGCTTGGGCTGAGACCCAAACAGGTTACACACTGTGCTCTGTTCACTCAGATCGAGGAGGGGAATATCTTAATCAAGATCTTTCGGCGTTCTTCATGACCAAAGGGATTGTTCATAGGACATCCATTCCACACCTCCCACAGCAGAATGGAAGAGCTGAACGCTTTAATTGGACTATTCTGGAGAAAGCAGAAGCAATGAGGCACCATGCTGGATTACCTGATATGTTCTGGCAAGATGCTGTGGAGACAGCACTCCACATATATAATCACCAACCCATGTGACATGTCAATTGGAGAACACCTATAGAACTTTGGAGTGGAAACATTCCAGACGTATCATACTTCAAGGTGTTACGCTTGGCCCAGGTAGGGTCAAGCGTAGACTCAAGGAGGGGTTCTGGGACTAAAGAGTACCAGCATTCTTGATGCTATGGTACGACTAAGAACCTTCGGGCGAGGTATCTGCTCATAAAGAGCACGCTCAGCGTTGAAGGGTACAATGAGTCCGAAGAGGACGAGTCTTATCCCGGTCTTGGGAGATCGAGCGTAGGAGTTATCTCAAAGGTAGGATTGAGTAGCTCTAGCTTAGGGAATACAAGCGTAGGAGCTACGGTTTATATACTTGAGCCATAAAAGGTCAGAGAACCATATGGAACAAGTGGGTAAATGAGGAACTAAAAGAGATATGACTCAAGAAGTGTAAGGACTCGGGATGAGTCAAAGCGAGTCATATCCGCTGTGGATCTGTCGATCAGTGTCGATCAGAAGCAGCTGTCAATCAACGATTATCATGAAACAAGAAGCAGTTGGAGCGACCTGAAGCGACAATGACAGTAGGGTCATTAGTCGGAAATGAAAAGTATGATATGGTCCATGGGATAACGACCTACGTGCCGTGCGAGATAAGTCTGGGTTGCGCCAGACGAAGCAGATAGTCATCCACTGAGACTAAGCTAATGAAAAATAAAGAAAATGAACGGGGCCAGGTCAAATCGTAACACAAGGTGTTTGGGTCACTGGCTTACGTTTTCATACCTAAAGACCAACGAGTCAACAAACTAAAGCCGAAAGCAGAGGAGATGACATTCATTGGATACGAGTCCAACACCAAAGCCTATCGTTTCTGGTCAAAAACAAGAAGATGCATTATCATCTCATCAACCACCACATTTGACGAGTTCACATTTCCACATCGTCCCAGAGGAGCGTACGACAAACTACCCGACAATCCGCCTTCACATGATGAAGAGGATGACAACATTGAATCCCAAGATAAAGACTCTACTGAGAAGGACACTTCTCTACCTATAGGGATCAGAGTCAGAGCTTGAGGAGATCTGCATAACCCACCACTTCCTCCTGATCAGAGATCGCAACACTCTGAATCATCTAGACCATCAACACCTTCTACTCAACACTCATCACACGAATCTCATCATTCTTACGTCCCTATGGACAAAGAACCTGATCCACCCACAATGGATTCACTACCTAGAGAACCATCTCCTATATGAGAAGACTCTAGAGAACCTCCTGATTACCCTGGTGCACTTATTAGACCAAAGATGCCACGACCATCCTCTTGGTTACCACCCAGACAAGCAAAGATGGAGTGGGACATTGATTATAGACAGTTACCTCACCAGAGGAGACCAGATCGTACAAGATCTGAGAGCCATTAAGAGGAATAGGAGAGACAATCATCCCCTGAACCGAGACGGTCTGGTAGAGCTAAGAAACCTACGTTGAAACCAGACAACGCCTATGGAGATAGACCACCTGTGGATATTGAGAAGAATCTCAAAGCAGGAAAGGATCTACTTCAGGAGGAGTCATCTAAACCAAGCAAAGACTCAAGACCTACCAACGAGCAAGATGACTTAGGTCAGATGTATAGTGCTCAATGGTTTCAAGTTCATACCGTCGCAGCTGCACACGCACTAGGAATACCAGTACATTACTGAGACGTGGCCAAGCTACCACTGTCAGAACAGCATGACTGGCATGAATTGATGAGAGAAGAGATAGAATCATTGAAGAAGAGAGAAGTATGGGAACTTACAGATCTACCACTGGGACGAATGCCCATTACAGGAAGATGGACGTATGTCATCAAGTCGAACGGACGTAAGAAGTCACGCTTCATCGCAAAAGGCTTTACATAAGTCTTCAGATTGGATTATGAACATACCTTCGCACTGGTACCTCGCTTTGAAACAGCCAGGTTACTATTCGCTATCGCATGCCAACAGAATTGGCTCATCCATGCACTGGATGTCATGACTGCCTTCCTCTTCAAACAGCTTGATGAAGAGATATACATGAAGCAGCCAGAAGAATTTGTTCAACAGGGACAGGAGAAAAAAGTTTGCCAATTAAAGAGAGCTATATATGGACTGAAGCAAGCAGCGCTTCAATGGAACAAAGCTCTACACAAGACCCTGGTGGAATTTGGCTATAGACGCACATATTCAGATCCAGGAGTCTACGTCAAGTTCGTTAAAGAAGATATTGTTGTTCTTATCATCTATGTTGACAATGCCCTCTTCATGGGCAACAACGATACTCTCGTCCTCACGGAGAAAGCTATCTTCATGAAATGATGGGAGTCATGAGACCTAGGTGAAGTGAAGGAATACCTCAACATGAGGATAACCAGGGATTGCAGCGCCTGCACCCTGAGACTTGATCAAATCAAGTATATCGAGAAGATCATAAAGCGTTTCGGTCTTGAAAACGCTAAGCCTGCAAGGACACCTCTATCGGGAATCATGGTATTCATATCTTATCTTCTTATCAACTACCATGATTCTAGGCAGGCCTGGACAGAGGCCATTATGCTATCTCTATTACTCACCATATATGACATCATAGATAACAGATATCTTATCGTCCAATAGGATGACAGCTGACTGAGGAATGGCTTGGCATTACCAAGACCATTACCAATACATTACAAATGTATTACACATACCTTCCATGACATTCTCTAATGTTCCATGGATTTACCTATTATGATAGAAATGTACATACATACATACAGACACAATGTCCTATAAGTAGGACATGTCTTCACTCTCACAATATAAGTCTTATTTCCTACTCGGAAACCCAGTCAGCTACACAAGACTTCGCTATACGCTTTACAGTCTCATACTCTCACAGAAGTGAGTATCTCCCACTTCAGGCCACTTCTTCCCTTCGTTGCCCTCAGCTGCGCATGTGGAATTACCTGTGGTATTTCCATAGGTTATGAGCCCTGCAGGCTTGTAACTTACTGTTGATTTGGATGTCTGTTCCAAGCTTGCACAGTGAGAGTGAGATTGTTCTTGGTAGCGTCTGGTGCATCATGCTGTTCTTTATATTCACAGCAGCAATCGGTGGATATCCTATTCTTGCTATTGCAGGATCTGTCATATCCCATATCCGACCTTATCCAAACCTATTTGATGCTAGTCCGATAGTCCACTTCACTCAGACTTCCGTTTGGACTTCCGAACTATGATACATTTTACTTACGACATCATTCCATCTCCTTTAGTATTAGTCCCGCTTTACATTCTTGTCCGAACCTGTGTCTCACTTATGAACACAGCTCCGGTCTTCGAACATCCGGACTTCCGAACTACTTACAAATCCAATACTAATGCTGTTCTTTTTCTTTGTATATAAATCTTGTAGATACACATGTATTCTTCAGTCCAAATATCGACTTAGATTAACAACCTCAGTCCACTCTCTGAACCTCCTCCTTGACGTTGTTTACAACGTTAAGAATCCACTCTGAACTTTGACCCTCTGAAATACTGGGACCTGAGACCACGGCAAGGGCGCAGCGCTCCAACCCGAGTCGCTGAAGCCAAGTCCCTTCAAGTCCAAAATCTCGGACTTCCGAATTAGGAAGTCCGGACCTAGATTGGTCTTCGGAGAAGCTCGGACCAG
>JBBPSV010001200.1:0-10439 GCA_038093795.1 Retiboletus fuscus | reverse complement strand
TTGGTTGATAATGCTACTGACAACCCCCATCACTATATTTGATGTGCAGAGACTCACAAGCTGAAAACTGGTGATTTTCAGCTTATTGTTTGTATGTCACCTAGCATGTCACTTTGACTGATGCATGCAAAATGCCTTTCAATTGACACATCCTTCAAATGTGTTAGTGATAAATGGAAAGAGTTCAAGATTGAAACTTGGACCAATGACTGTTACGCTTGGCCCGGGTAGGGTCGAGCGTAGACTCAAGGGGAGTTCTGGGACGAAGGGAGTACCAGCGTTCTTGACGCTACGGTACGACTAGAGACCTTCAGGCGAGGTATCTGCTCACGAAGAGCACGCTCAGCGTCGAAGGATACGATGAGTCCGAGGAGGACGAGTCTTATCCCGGTCTTGGGAGATTGAGCGTAGGAGTTATCTCAAGAGTATGATTGAGTAGCTCTAGCTTAAGGAGTACAAGCGCAGAGACTACAGTTTATATACACGGGTCATAGAAGGTTATGGAAACCCGTAGAAGAGACGGGTAAACGAAGGATGAAAGGAGATGTGACTCGGGGAATCGTAAGGACTCGGGATGAGTTGAAACGAGTCACATCCGCTGTGGATCTGTCGATCAGTGTCGATCAGAAGCAGCTGTCTATCAAAGATTATCATGAAACGAAGAAGTGGCTGGAACGGCCCGAAGCGACAATGACAGTGGGGTCATTAGTCAGAAATGAAGAAAAGATGCGGTCCGTGGGAGTATTGACCTACGTGCCATGCGGGAGCAGTCTGGGTAGCGCCAGATGAGATGGATAGCGATCCATCGAGACTAAGCTAAGTAAAAGAAATGAAATAAAATGAATGGGGCCAGGTCAACTCGTAACATTACCCCCTTTCTACGCTCCTCAATGCCACTTGAGGATTCTTAGAGGTCGATGTAGCCCCCGTTGGGGGACCCGGTGACGTTGGCGTACGCTGTGTCGTCCCATACGTCATCTGTGAAATCGAGTTCCGGCTCATCCTGAATGCAGGATGCAAGCGGGCGAGGTCGCGGGCGGTGCGACCGTCGCAACAAGCGAGAGGAGCTAGAGGATTGAGAGGATGAGGATGGGGTAGCGGGACGAGGGTGACAGCGGAGTGGACACTGGTTCTGAATGTGTCTGGGGCGCATGCGAAGACAGAACGGGCACTTGTATTCTGGGCAATCGATGCGCCAGTGTCCAAGGCAGTGACAATGAAAGCAGGACGCGTTGTATAGGGGATGATCTGTGGTAAGGCTGATCTCACCTTTGTTCATGAGATGAACCCGTTTGAGCCGGTCGATGAGGTTAATCTCGCTAGGCGACAACGGGGAGGACGATGCAGACGGCGTCGGAGCAGTAGGCTCGGCCAGCGAGGGGACTAGGATAGCGTCAACCAGGATGGTAGGTCGAACAGGGGGAAGGGGGAGACCAGCTTTGGCGAGGTCCTGTGAGTATCGTTCTATGTCAGCGATGAAATCCAGCATGTCAAGCTGGTGCATGGCCGAGAGGAGGTACGACCAGATACGGTGGGCTACAAGGCGAAGCTGAGTCGAAAAGAACTCAGACTGGGCATTTGCGGAGGTGAATGAAGTGATAGGGTTGAGATGAGAGACCTGTAAAAATGCTAGGTACAACGATTCGAGGGGAGAGTCTACATCTAAATGTGCCTGCATGGTAGCTGCGAGGCGGGAGTCACAGAGGCGGGTCTGGAGAAGTCGTCCGGACTCACATGACAGCGGGTTGGACTGAAGGGTATAGGCGAAACGAGGAACATTGACAGATAAGATCGTCTTGGATTTCTCTTCCTCTTCGAGGACAGAGGGCCAAGGGAGGGGTGTGGTGTTCCACCTGGGAATGGCAACGTTACTGGTGCAGTCGTCGGCGAGGACCATGGGGGGGTGAATAGTAGGAATAGAGAGTTCCTGAGCAAGGGGGGAGGAGTCATCAACTCCCTCGAGAGAGGGAAGAGCGGAGTCGGTGAAGGTAAGAGAGGATTCGGTGAGAGAAGATTCGGTTGATGGGGAGTGAGACATGCTAAGAGATATAGGCGATATGATAGAGCTCGGTTGGTGATTCTCATGTAGAGACCAGCGCGTAGAGTTCTAAGGAGGGAAGACCTTGGGGTGAAGCTTCTTATAGCTTTGGAGGATTGCTTGGGCATGTTTGAACTCCCGTTCCGGGAGCCAGGTGTCGTCAGAGGCGGTGAAGCCATGCCAGCGGACAAGGAACTGTCGGTTGACAGCGGAGCCCTGGTGTCGTACGATCTTTTCAATTTCATACTGCTCTTCGCCATCGATAAGGTCAGGCGGGGGTGATGGGAAGTTAGGGCCATGCACGGAGTTTTCCTTGTATGGGGTGAGGAGCGAGGCGTGGAAGACCGGATGTATTTTCCACGTCTTGGGGAGACGGAGTTGATACGTGATCGGGGACAATACCTTGACAATGGTAAAAGGTCCTTCACGTTTCGGGGCAAATTTCGGGTGAGTCAGGTTACGTTTCAAATTTCTGGCCTCGAGCCAGACCTGATCACCTTTTTCGAACGGAGTGAAATTTTTCTTGTTTCGAGAAGCCATGACTTGCCTAGCTAGTTCGTGCGCAGCAAGGGCTTCTTGACGGGCAGCAGTAAGTTTCTTGATACGATCTTCCACGGCGGGGAGATCCGTGAGTGGGAGGACGGTGGGGACCAGAGTAGGTTCATACCCCATCATTAGGTAAAATGGGGATTTACCGGTGACGGAATGGGGGCGGTGATTGTGAGCAAACTCGGCATGGATCAGCCGATCAGCCCACGTGGTGGGGTTGTTCCCTGCAAAGATCCGTAGGTAGGTCTCAAGTTCCTGATTGATCCACTCAGTTTCTCCATCAGTTTGGGGGTGATACGCGGTGGACAATGCAAGGGAACATCTGAGAAGCCTACCGAGTTCCTTCGCGAAGTGAGAGGCAAATTGGGGACCTCGATCGGAGATGATCTTCTCATAGAGGCCGAATCTGGGGTATACTTTCTTAAAATAGAGGGTGGCAACGTCTTCCGCAGTAGCGGTCTTAGTAGTAGGGCAGAAAATAGCCCCCTTCAAAGATGCGTAGTTGGCCCAGACTATGACAGCCGTGAAACCGTTGGACTCGGGGAGATCTGTGATCATGTCACAGGAGATCTGCTGGAAAGGGCAAGTGGCGGTGGACCTGTTGGGGGTGAGGGGAGGGGTCGTGGGGTGGGTGTTGACCTTGTGCTGCTGGCATGGGGCACAACCCTCGACATACTTGCGAACATACTGGGCCAAACCAGGCCACCAGAACTCGCTCGCAATGAGTTGTCGAGTCTTAAGAAAACCTGGGTGACCAGCCAACTCATGGTCATGGCAGTGTTGGAGAATGGACTTACGCAGTCCGGCGACGGGGGAATGTAGACACGACCCTGATAAGTCAGGACGCCTTCGTGGAGTTGCCAGTCACTAAGGCGGGAGCAAAAGGCAGGAGGGATAGAGCCATCGAAGGCCTGAAGGGTCTGCAGGTACAAGGGGTCGTCTTTCGACATGGTTCTAATATGGTCTCGGAGGGCGGAGTCAATGAGCCAGACGAAAATGGAGTCTGGGAGGAGAACTGTTTGGGCATTGTCCGGTGCGTGGGTGAGGAAATCCGGGCGTCATGAAAGGGCATCCGGACCGGCTAGGAGAGATCCGGGTACGTGAATCATCTTATAGTCGAAATCCGCAAGGTCTAGCAACCAGCGGGCTTGTCAACAATTAAGGTTCTGTGGGACGCGAAAGTACGTCAGGTTCTTGTGGTCAGTGAAGACCTGGACTGGAGTGGGGGAGCCGTGCAGAAGATGACACCAGGACTTAAGAGCACGGATGATCGCGAGGAGTTCGTGGTCATGGATGTCATAGTTTTGTTCGGCAGGGGAGAATGATTGGGATAGATACGAACAAGGGTGCCAAGCACCATTTTCGTCGGTTTGGAGGAGAATGCCACCTGTGGCTATGCCCGAGGTGTCAGTCGCGATGGCAAACGGTGCACTCAGGTCGGGAAGGCGGAGGACGGGTTTCGAGAGGAAGAGTTCCTTGAGGTGGAGGAACGCAGTTTCCTGCGGTTTGTCCCAGTGCCAGGGCTGGGTTTTCTTGGTGAGATCTATGAGGGGGCGAGCAATGGTAGAGTAGTCCAGGATGAATTGCTGATAATAGTTGGCAAAGCCGAGAAACGACCGGACTTCTTTGACAGAGGTCAGGGTGGGCCAGGATGTGATCCCATCAAGTTTGACGGGGTCCATAGCGAGCTTTCCGGGGGATAGGATCATGCCGAGGTAGTCCACTTGACTCGTGGCGAAGGAACACTTGGACAGACGAAGGTGGAGGTCAAGTTCCTCCATCCGTTGGAGGACTCTCTTAGTTCGTTCCGTGTGAAGTTGTTCATCTGGGGAAAAGATGAGGAGGTCGTCCATATAGATGACAAGCCATCCTTCGGAGATCATGTCCCTGAACGAGTCGTTCATGAAACGTTGAAATGTGGCAGGGGAATTAGTCATGCCAAAAAACATGACCATGGGTTCGAAGAGGCCCTTGTGAGTAAGGAAGGCGCCTTTCCATTGGTGTCCTTCCTTGATCCGGACGTTATTGTAACCCCATCGGACGTCAAACTTAGTGAAGACCTTTGCATCTTGCACTTTGTTGATGAGGTCGTCAATCCGGGGTAAGGGATACGCGTCCCAGATAGTCTGGTCGTTAAGCTTCCGGTAGTCCATGCAGGGGCGAAGCTTCAGGTTGCCATTGGCATCGAGTTCTTTCTTCTGGACGAAGAAGAAAGGGGATGCTTGGGGGGAATTCAAGGGGCGGATAGCACCGGACCGGAGGTTCTCTTCTAGGAAGGCTTCAGTAGCTTCTCGTTCTCACAGGGATAATGGATATAGCTTGCCGATCTTGGGTTCGAAGCCTTCTTTGAGGTTGATCTCGTGGTCGTAAGTCCGCTCTGGTGGGAGTTGTCCGATTGGTCGTTCTTCAAACACCTTTTGGAACTGCTTGTACTCCGCTGGGAGAACGACCTCGGGTTTCTTGTTGAATTCCGCTTGCGCAAGTTGCATAGCGGAGGTAACCTTGGCAATGACTGGAGAACCTAAGGGATAGAATCGCAATCCACACCGTTGGATTCGGCCAATTCTGTAATGATCATGAGCCCTCTGACAGAACTCATTCTCCATTTCTTCGTCAAGATATTCGTAGAGTCAGGCATGGTCAACGCAGTTGACCTTGACTTGGCGTGGTGGGGTCCAGTCAAAGCTGGGTCTCTTGAATTGGTCGCTGTGTTCTGAGGTAGCGACGTTGTGCTCCTGAAAAAGAATCTTGGATTGATCGCAGGATTCTGGGATGTCGATCGTCTGTTTAAACCAGTCAATTGTCGGGTTGGTGGAGCGCAACCAAGGAAGTCCGAGGATGACGTTCTCACTTCCACAAGACATGACGTGGAAGAGAACCTTCTGGGTGATTCCTCCGGTGTTGGCATAGAGGGTGCATGTGAATCGGATGGCTCCATGAGAGTTACTAGATTGGTCGATGTTCCGAACTGGGATGGGTTTCGGTAGCCGAGTGGTAGGGATTTTGTGCTTTCGCACAAAGTCCCAGTCGATGCAGGAAATATCGGCGCCACTGTCGATCAGGGCGTGGGTGTCAACGGCTTTGAGGGAGTGCACAGGTACGATGAGCTGAACTGGGATCTGCATAGATTTGTGAGTTTCAGATACAAGTACATTGGCACACCTAGGAGGAGTCCGCGTTGACAGGGTCCTCCGCTCTAAAAATCCTTGCGGGAGAAGGAGATTCTAGCTACTGACTCGACTTCATCATCGTCCTCGCAGTCAGCTAGCTCAGGGACATCATCCTTCTTCACCTTACGAGTTTTCTTGGGGTTCTTGGGTGAGTCGTAGACCTTGCACTCCTTTGCCATATGGCCGGCTTGGCGGCATTGGAGGCAATGGCCTTCCTTGAAACACTTCTGCCTTTCGGCTTCAGTGAGCTTAGGGGGAAGACGGACGGCATCGACATCCATGGTGTCGGGGTCCTTTTCTTCTTTCTTGGAGTAAGTCGGCACGTACGGGGTGTTATGAGTTGATGTGGCCTTATTCATTTTATTTCATTTCTTTTACTTAGCTTAGTCTCGATGGATCGCTATCCATCTCGTCTGGCGCTACCCAGACTGCTCCCGCATGGCACGTAGGTTGATACTCCCATGGACCGCATCTTTTCTTCATTTCCGACTAATGACCCCGCTGTCATTGTCACTTCGGGCCGTTCCGGTCACTTCTTCGTTTCATGATAATCTTTGATAGACAGCTGCTTCTGATCGACACTGATCGACAGATCCGCAGCGGATGTGACTTATTTCAACTCATCCCGAGTCCTTACGATTCCCCGAGTCACATCTCCTTTCATCCCTCGTTTACCCGTCTCTTCTACGGGTTTCCATAACCTTCTATGACCCGTGTATATAAACTGTAGTCTCTGCGCCTGTACTCCTTAAGCTAGAGCTACTCAATCATACCTTTGAGATAACTCCTACGCTCGATCTCCCAAGACCGGGATAAGACTTGTCCTCCTCGGACCCATCGTATCCTTCGACGCTGAGCGTGCTTTTTGTGAGCAGATACCTCGCCTGAAGGTCCTTAGTCGTACCATAGCGTCAAGAATGCTGGTACTCCCTTCATCCCAGAACTCCCCTTGAGTCTATGCTCGACCCTACCCGGGCCAAGCATAACACGGGGTACCGGGTTTCTTGTGTTGCTGCGCGATCCCTCGGGCTCGGCAGCGGTGGGAGTCAAAGAGGGCCACCTTCTTGTACCAGTCGGCGACCTTAGTGGGAGGTTTCTCCATCCGGAGAACGTCGAACATCAGTTCCTCAGGTATACCCGCAGAGTAATAGGAGACTAAAACCGAATCATCGGTTACTCCTGCGACGGAGACCTTGGACCTGAACTGGGCAGTGTAGTTAGCTAAAGAAGGGGAAAACTCGCCCTTCTTTCCGGGGATCTGTTACACTTTGCCATAGGCTAGGCATGATCTCAAAGGAGTCAAGCGGACTGAGGGTCGGAAGCTTGGACGACGTGAGAGACCTCTAGCCGTGGTGCTACTAGAGGGCTGCCCTTTGCTGTGGAAGTGAAGGGTGGACAAGGACTGAGGCAAGATGATCAGACAAAGTCAGCAGGAACTCGTTAGATTGAGAAGATCAAGCTTGGTGTTACAGGTCGAGTACTACGATTTAAATAGGTGAGCCGTGGTAATCGAATAGAACAGGATGGAATGTCATAGATGGAGATGAGTCAGTCGTAGAATCTGGTAGAACACCAAAGAATGGTGGTGAGTCAGCGTTTACAAAGCATGGAAGTCGGGCAAAAGTTTAAGAACATTATGAGTAATACAAAGGGGAAAGGTATTGTCAGACAGGGCTCGAACAGAGAGACGATAGAGTTCGAGGTAGAAGGTAAGCATAGGGTCAGGGAAAGCGTAGTGGAAAGGACAAGGCAAGGGAAAAACGTAACAAGGGAAAAACGTAACGTAACATTACCCCCCCACGAGGGTCAAGGCACTGGCGCAGACACCTTACAAGTTGCAAGCTCCCATAGTGGGTGAACTGGTTACATTGGCAAAGGCGGTGTCGTCCCAAATGTCGTTGTCCACTCCGGATTCCAAGTCAGGAGAGTGGGAGCGGCGGCGAGGGTGGCTGGGGACCATACGCTGAGTCCCACGGGTGCGGCGGGGGCCATGGTAGGAGCGATGGGGTGAGGAGGGGTGCAAGGAGTGCAAGGAGGCGGGAGAGGTAGAGGGCGAGGGCGGCGGAGGAGCGCGGCGCAGAGGGCACTGCCGCTGAGAGTGGCCAGGATGGAAACAGCGGCATATTGGGCATTGATAGACCCCACAGTTGACACGCTGGTGACCAAGGTGATGGCATTGGAAACAGGCCTCGTGAAACCGAGGGTGAGACGAAGGGAGGGGGGTATTGCCAAAATTCCCGGTCCAGTGGGCTTCAATGCATTCGACGATGTCGAGCTCTTCAGGGTTCAATGCGGAGGAGGATGCCAAGGGGGTAGATATCGTGGTAGAGCCGAGGTGGGTATAACGGGCAAGATCCTGGAGGTAGCGATCTAGGTCTTGCATGAATTCCAGCATGCCGAGCTGGTAAAATGCGAGGAGGAGTTGGGTTTCCAGCTCCATCTGGATGTGCAACAGGGTATGGTTATGGAAGGTGGTGGTGGCATCGGCAGAGGCGGAGGGGGCGCGTACGATGGCAGTGAGTTGGGCCACCTGAAGGGTGGCGAGGTAAAGGGAGTGGAGGGCTGATCCATAGTCGAGGTGGGTGCCGATGGGGACAGCATACCTAGGATCCCGAAGGAATTGGAGGAGGATGTGGGATTCAGCATCGGTGGGAAGGTTGGGTCGTACCCGATGGGCATGCTCAGGGAGGTCTACAGATTCGATGGTTCCGAGGTAGGCAGCAAGACAAACAGGGGGTTCAGCGAGTTCGGGGATGGAGATGACGGGTCAGGTTCCCCAGCCCAGGGTGGCAACACGGGAGGTGGGAGAGGAGGTGTCATCGACGATCATCGCATGAGGATTCAGAACGGAAGGAGGCATATAGTAGGAAGGAGAAGGAGAAATACTTGAGATGCTAGTAGACAAAGAAGGAGGAGTAGGCTGGCCAAGCTGAGGAGTTGAACTGGGGTGAACCTCTCCATCAGGCCTGTCGGAGATGGTGAGAGAAGAGATAGAGTCAAGAACAGAATCGGTAATAGACTCAGGAGGCGGTGAACCACCAAGTTGGGGGGGTACAGGAAGAACGAGTTCAGGGACATCGGAGCAAGGCATGATATGGTGGGGTGTAGTTGGTGGGTAGTTAAGTAGACTGAGGAGGAGAGAAATCCTTGGGGTGACGTTTTTTATATGCGAGGAGGAGGAGTTTGGAATTCTTTAAGTTCCGCTCGGGTTCCCAGGAATCGTCTTCTGCCGAGTAGCCCTTCCAGCGGATCAGGAAGCGCCATCGGGACGGGGGTCCTTGGTGGCGGAGAATTCGATCCACAAGATACTCCTCTTCAGGACCTACGTGGTTAGGAGGAGGACGGGGGAAGTTCGGACTGTGAACAAGGGTTTCCTTGGCAGGGGAGAGAAGAGAGGCGTGGAAAACGGGGTGGATCTTCCAAGTTTTGGGGAGGCGCAGCCGGTAAGTAATGGGAGAGAGAACCTTAATGATTTCGAATGGTCCCTCACGTTTCGGGAGGAATTTAGGGTCCTTCTAAAGGCGGTGGAGATTCCTGGCTTCCAACCAGACCTTATCCCCTAGGGCAAAGGGTTTGAAGCGTTGTCGGGTTCGAGAGGTCATGATTGCTCTAGCAAGTTCATGGGCTGCTTTGGCCTCATCCCTAGCTTTGGTGAGCTGGGAGAGGCAGAGTTCTACTGCAGGGAGATTGGAGGGGGAGAGAACAGAAGGAAGGGGTTTTGGTTCATATCCCATTTGGAGGAAAAACGGAGATTGGTTGGTGACGGAATGGGGGCGGTGGTTATGGGCGAACTCGGCAAAGGTCAGGAATTCGGTCCACGAGGTAGGGTTATCCCCGCAAAAGATCCGAAGATTAGTTCCTGATTCGTTCGTTCGGTTTGACCGTCCGTTTGGGGGTGATAGGCGGTAGACAGGCGGAGGTCGTAGTTTAGAATACGTCCCATCTCCTTGGCAAATGCTGAGGCGAATTGAGGTCCTCTGTCCGAGATGACCCGGTCGAAGAGTCCGAAGCATCGGTAAACTTTGTGAAAGTAGAGGGAGGCGAGGTCAGCTGCTGAGGCAGACTTGGTGGTTGGACAAAATATAGCCCCTTTGAAGGCCCGGTCGACCCATACGGCTATAGAGTCTTTTCCGTCTGAAATAGGAAGATCGGTGATCAGGTCTACCGTGATGTCCTGGAAAGGATGGGATGCTGAAGTGGAAATGGGAGTTAGAGGTGGGGTACTGGGATGGGTGTTAGCTTTGCATTGTTGGCAGACTGCACACCCTTCTACGTAGTTTCGGACAAAGGATGCTAGGCCCAGCCACCAGAACTCTGCAGAAACCAGTTGGCGGGTTTTAAGATATCCGGGGTGACCGGTAGATTCGTGATCATGGCATCTTTGCAAGATTTCACGTCTAAGGTCTCCTTTGGGAGGAACGTAGACATGGTCTTGATAAGTAAGGATTCCCTCCCGGTTTTGCCAGTCGGAAAGGCGAGAACAAAATGCTGCTGGGACGTTGTAGAGACTTGTACGTCTCTAGTGTCGTATCCCATTGTTTCACCACATCCTACAGACTGTCCATCGTCGTGTACACTCCATCCGGTCATCGTTTACCTAGTCCGGTCCGTCCTTCCTCACCCGGTCTCTTAGTCCTTGGTTAGTCCCGTCTGGTCTATTAATCCTTTCGTTCGGTCTTCGT
>JBBPSV010001199.1:0-10446 GCA_038093795.1 Retiboletus fuscus | reverse complement strand
AGAAGTCATGCGATCAGTTGTTATAATCAATTGATTAGAACTTGAAAATGACATCTTGGACGAAAATGGTCATATCTCGGCCGCGTGTGAACCGATTTACGATATTATTTGATCAAATGGAAGCCACAAGTCTCTACGAACTCCGATACAGCCACTGCTAAGCGCAAAAGCCACATGCTAAGGAGCGCGAGATCGGTTTTGCACAAAACCAGTTAAAACTGGTCATGCAACTGGGTGCAACCGATGCAGACCGGTTGCCACCAGTCTCGGTTGCAGTTGCCACTATTTTGGGATGGCTTGCAACTGGTTTCAGTCCGGTTGCCCCTAAACAACATAAAAAAACCGGACCAGACTGGACTTTAAAATACTACCGAAAGGACACCATTGCCTCCAGCCTCCATTGGCTTGCGACCACCAAGATGATCAAGAACAGGCATGGTGACTACTTCCCTTCTCTCACCGAATATACTGCCCATTTCCAAAACCATGTCGCCATCTCAAAAGTCACCGATGCCAACGTTCTTATCAGCTACTATGCCATCAGGATCCCAGAACCTCTCATGTGGAAGATTCAAAGCATGGAAACTCCTCCCAACAAAATCAAGGACTGGTATACTAAGGCTGCTCACTTTGCAGCCATGAAAGAACGAGCCTGGGATCTTGCAAAATAAGGAAGCGGAAAAGTCTTTCATGGGATCCCTTCTGCTCCCAAAGCAGCTACCCCAGACCTGGACGCCATGGAAGTAGACACCATCCGTACCTCCCCCATCCCTAAGCTCACCCCCACAGAACAAAAACACTGCATCGAGAACAACTTATGTTTTCGATGCCAAGAGGGGGGACACCTCTCTACCAATTGCCCAAAGTTCTCCAAAGGAAAGAAACCTGTGATCAAGGCAGTCACCACTTCGGACCTCCCAAAGTTGGAAGAAATCCCCAATGATGATGACGAAAATGAGGATGGAGTAGCTGTTAGGAGAGTTGCCTTTTCCCAGGATTTTTAAAGCAGGGACCTGTTTCAACGTCTACGTCCCCTTGTGCCTCGGTACTTATAACTTCTACTATGAAATCTATGCAAATCCCAGTACAAGTTATCATTCCTTCGCACACCTTGCAAACCGTTGACACCTGAGCCCTGATTGACAGTGGAGCTGACGTCTGTTGTATCAATTGGGGCTTCACTAGGAAACACAAGATTCCCTTGACTAAACTTGACCAACCAGTCTATGCCAAGAACACCGATGGGACCATCAATAACAAAGGGACGATTCGCTACTCCGCTGATCTCTTCATCTCTACTGAAGGACTACTGTAGTTCACTGGGTTTCTTGCCATGTCATGCACCTCAGCAAAGACAACCTCTTCCTAGGGATCCCATGGCTTCAAAAGGTTAACCCCACCATTGACTGGAAAAAGAAGACACTCCAGATCGCTGAAACCACCGATGAATCCAAGCTCCTCTTCTCCCTCCATCAAGGGGCATATCTACGGCAAGAAAAACTCATTGTTTCCCAGAGACCCCCACCTTGCCACGTCTTTGTCAACTCCATACAGGATGAATGCCTCTACGCCTACAATGGGTGGGAAGATGAATGCGACTTCCTAACCCACGCCCATGACCAGTACACCATCAACCGGATCATCAGGTGCAGATCGCGATTCATCCCAGCCCCCATCATCTCTTGTCTTTCCATAGCATCCACCCTTGCGCTCTCCCCTGACACACCAGTGGCCTCCTCGCTCCTCAAAGAATACTTCAAATATAAGGAAGTTTTTGCTGAAGAAGCCACAAACGTGCTTCCCCCGTCTCATCCCTATGACCACGCCATTAATCTCAAGGAAAGCTTTATTCCCCATATTGCCAAGATCTACCCCCTCTCCACCAAAGAACGACAAGCTATGGATATGTTCATTGACGAGAACCTAGCCTCTGGAAAGATCTCCCCTTCGAAGTCCCCTCAGGCATCTCCCTTCTTCTTCGTCAAAAAGAAAGCTCAGCCTGGGCAGAAACCCAGTCTATGCCCCTGCCAGGACTATTGACGCTTGAATGAGCAAACCATCCAGGATGCGTACCCACTTCCCCTCCTCCAAGACTTCATGGACTGAATCCGAGGGGCAAAAGTATTCACCAAGATGGACGTCCAATGGGGATATAACAACGTTCGTATCAAGGAGGGAGACCAGTGGAAGGCTGCTTTCATCACGCACCGCAGGTTATTTGAACCCAACATCATGTTCTTTGGACTCACCAATTCTCCCCCCACATTCCAACAATTCATGAATGACTCATTCCGAGACCTCATCACAGAGGGCTGGTTGTTCATTTACATGGATGACCTCCTTATCTTCTCCCCAGACCAACAGACCCACACCGAACGAACTCACCAAGTATTACAATGGATGGAAGAGCTCCACCTCCATCTGAAACCAGAGAAATGTTTCTTTGATCGGGACGAGGTCGAATACCTTGGAATGATTATCTGCCTGGATGAGATTGCTATGGACCCCACCAAACTGCACGGAATCGCCCATTGGCCCACTCCCACTTCAGTGAAAGAAGTTCGATCCTTCCTGGGTTTCGCCAATTTTTACTGAAGATTCATCCCGATTACTCAATGATTGCCTGACCTCTCATTGACCTAACCAAAAAGTCCACTACCTGGTCATGGGATGACTCTTGCCAGGCTGCATTTGACTCACTCAAAGCATGGTTTGCCTCCCAACTGGTCCTTCATGTCCCCGACCTCTCGGTCCCCTTCGCCATTGCCACTGACGCCTCCCTCTACGCCTCTGGAGGAATTCTCCTCCAGGCAGACCCCAATGGCGAATGGCACCCTTGCTTCTACATCTTCCAAAGTTTTGATTCGACCCAACGAAACTATGACATCCATGACCGGGAACTCCTAGCCATACTCCGAGCACTTAAAACCTGGTCCCATTACCTTCGAGGATCCCCTCACCAGGTTCAAGTGTTCACTGATCATAAAAACCTCACCTACTTCAGGGAACCCCATACCCTGAACTGACAACAAGCCCGTTGGCTACTCGATCTAGCTGACTTTGACCTCAAATTGATCCATGTACCTGGATCACAATTAGCCAGTCCAGACACTCTCTCTTGGCGCACAGACCACTTCCCCAAGAATGCCCTGGATAATTCCCTTGTAACCCTACTTCCCCCATCTCTCTTTGTTAATGTAATTGATGTCACCCTCTCTACGAAGATCTGCTCGGCCTCTGCCACTGACCCGTTTGCCTTAACCTCGCTCCAAGCAGTTGACGAGAACATTCCTGCAGCCTTCCATTTCCATCTCTCTGACTGGCAAAACCAGGGAGGAATACTCACCTACCAAGACCGCGTATATGTTCCTCCAGACAGAGATCTCCAATGAGAAATCTTGCAGAAATGTCACGATCATGAAACCGCCGGACACCCCAGGTACCTCAAAACCCGCCAACTAGTCTCCACCGAATTCTGGTGGCCCGGTTTAGCGTCCTTTGTCAGAAACTACATGGAAGGATGTGTGGTCTGCCAGCAATGTAAAACCAACACTAATCCAGGCATTCCTCCTCTCATCCCCATCGCAACCACCGCCTCTCACCCCTTCCAGGACATATCAGTTGACTTAATCACCAACCTTCCAACCTCCGAAGGGAAGGACTCTATAGTAGTGTGGGTCGATTGGGCCTTCAAAGGAGCGATATTTTGCCCAACCACCAAATCTGCGTTGGCAGCCAATATTGCCTCCCTTTATTTCCACAAGGTCTATCATTGTTTTGGCCTCTTTGATTGAGTCATCTCTGACAGGGGACCCCAATTCGCATCAGCCTTTGCCAAAGAAATGGGGAGAATCTTGAACTATGACCTCCACCTATCCACTGCATATCATCCACAAACGGATGGTCAAACTGAATGAACAAACCAGGAGCTCGAGACTTATCTTCGGATCTTCTGTGGGGACAATTCCATCTCTTGGACCAAACTCCTCACTTTCGCTGAGTTTGCCCATAACCATCGCCCACACTCTGTTACCAATCAATCTCCGTTCGTCCTCTAGATGGGTTACGAACCAAAACCCCTTCCTTCCATCCTCCCTTCCTCCAATCTCCCTGCAGTAGAACTTTGCCTGTCCCAACTCTCTAAGGCCAGAGATGAAGCCTGGGCTGCCCATGAACTTGCCCGAGCAACCATGGCGTCTCGAACCTGACAACGCTTCAAACCCTTTGCCCTGGGAGATAAGGTCTGGCTGGAAGCTAAGAATCTCCACCGTCTTTGGAAAGATCCCAAGTTCCTCCCAAAATGCAAAGGACCATTTGAAATCATTAAGGTTCTATCCCCAATCACCTACTGTTTACGCCTCCCCAAAACCTGGAGAATCCACCCTGTTTTTCATGTTTCCCTTCTCTCCCCTGCCAAGGAAACTTCCATCCATGGTCTGAACTTCCCTAGACCCCCTCCTGATCACATCAGCCCTGAAGAAGAATACCTTGTTGACCGCATTCTCCGCCATCAGGGACCACTCTCCCGATGGTGTTTCCTGATCCGTTGGAAAGGATACTTGGCAGAAGACGACTCCTGGGAACCGGAGCGGAATTTGAAGAATTCCAAACTCCTCCTGACTGCCTATAAAAACTGTCACCCCAAGGACTTCCCACCTCAGTCCACTTAACAACCCGTCTTCCATTACACCATGCCTGTTACGTTTTTCCCTGCTTTGTCTCTACGCTTTCCTTAACCTTGACCTTTGTCTCTACGCTTTCCTTAACCTTGACCCTATACTTACCATTCGCCTCGAACCCTATCATCTCGCTGTTCGAGCCCCGCCCGACGATATCTTTTCCCTTATATTACTCATAACGTTCTTAGACATTCTACCAACTTCCATGCTTTGTAAACGCTGACTCACCACTGTTCGTCAGCATTCTACCAACTTCCACATCTGACTCATCTTTGTTCTACAACATTCCGTCTTGTTCTACTCGATTACCACGGCTCGTCTATTTAAACTGTAGCACTCGAACTGTAACACCAAGCTTGATCTTCTCAATTCAACGAGTTCTTGCGGACTTCGTCTGAACCACTTGTCTCAGTCTTCGTCCACCCTTTGAGTCCGTCTCAAGGGAAGCCCTCTAGTAGCACCACGGCTAGAGGTACTTTGCGTCATCCAAGCTTCCGACCCCTCGTCCGCTTGACTCCTTTGAGATCACGCTTAGCCAACGGCAAAAGCGTAACAAAAGATCAAGCTTCCATCTCGTGTGGACTACCTCCGTCGTAGCTCCAATACCCCCTTGATTCTCGAGCGTGCTCTTCGTGAGCAGATCCCTTGAATCGTTAAACCACCATTGCGTCCCAACGACCCACCATCGATCCTCGTTGGTCTAGACCACGAGAACCCCCGCCCACCGACCTATCTGAGTCGGAAGCCCCCCAAGACACTGCGTCATCCCCGGAAACCAACCCGGACCTAGACCTCGACACCCTCTTCGGACCTGAGGAGGAACTTACCCTACGACACCGGTTTTCTTCTGAGCTTACCATTCCTAGGGAACCAACCCCACCTTCACCAACCCCCCAAGCTCGCAACCTTCCCTTCGGAGGATTTCCCCTCTCGTTCCCACCACCAATCGCTCCTCTCCCGCCAAACATGCCGGCAGCACCCGCCACCAAACCCACTGAACTCCGCCTCGGAACCCCCGAAGATTTTGATGGATCCTTCGCCAAAGCCGAAGATTGGCTCGGGACCGTCACCTTTTACCTTGCCGTAAACTCAGAAGTCTACGACACTGACGCCAAAAAGGTAGCCTATGCACTATCCTTTATGAAGAAGGGATCGGCCAAAGTCTGGGCCGCCACTTACCGACAGAAGATCCTTGCTCAGGCTATGCTTAACCTCGGAACCTTCGCTGACTTCTGTGACTCTTTTTCCAAGTCCTTCGTACGGAAGGATACCATCGCCTCCAGCCTTCATTGGCTCACCACGACCAAAATGGTCAAGAATAAGCATGGAGACTACTCCCCCTCCCTCACTGAATACACCGCTCGCTTCCAAAACCACGTTGCCATTTCTAAGGTCACCGACGCCAACGTCCTCATCAGTTACTATGCTATCGGAATCCCAGAACCGCTCATGTGGAAAATCCAAAGCATGGAAACCCCCCCTGACAAAATAGAGGACTGGTACACCAAAGCCGCCCACTTCGCGGCCATGAAGGAACGAGCTAGAGATCTGGCTAAATGAGGGAGTGGGAAAGTCTTCCATGGATTCCACTCTACACCAAAAACCACCCCTCCTGATCCTGATGCCATGGACGTCGATGCCATACGCACCGCCCCCATCCCAAAGCTCACCCCAACCGAACGAAAGCGATGCGTCGAGAACAATCTCTGTTTTCGCTGCCGCGAGGGCGGACATCTTTCCACCAACTGCCCCAGATTCTCCAAAGGAAAGAAACCGGCGGTCAAGGCTGTCGCCACTTCGGACCTCCCAAAACTCGAAGAGATCCCCGACGATGCCGACGAAGACGAGGACGGAGTGGCTATTAGAAGGGTCCCCTTTTCTCCGGGTTTTTAAAGCGGGGACCTGCCACAACGTCTACGTCCCCTAGTGCTTCGGTATCTGTAACTTCTACTACAAACTCCATGCAAATCCCAGTACAAGTTATTGTTCCCTCACACACCTTGCAAACCGTTGAAACCCAAGCCTTGATTGACAGCGGAGCCGATGTCTGCTGCATTGATTGGGGTTTCGCTAAGAAACATAAGATTCCCTTGACCCGACTTGACCACCCGGTCCATGCCAAGAATGCCGACGGAACCATCAATACCAAAGGGACCATCCGGTATGTCGCCAACCTCTTCGTCTCCACCGAAGGCCTCGTTCACCAGGTTACCTGCCATGTGATGCACCTAAGCAAGGATAACTTGTTTCTTGGACTCCCTTGGCTACAGAAGGCCAACCCGACCATCAACTGGGCAAAAAGAACTCTTCAAATTGCCGAAACCACCGACGAGTCAAAACTCCTCTTTTCCCTCCACCAAGGAGCCTACTTACGTCAAGAAAAACTCCTCGTTCCCCCCCAACCTCCACCACGCCATGTCTTCGTTAACTCCATCCAGGACGAATGTCTATACGCGTACAACGGATGGGAAGACGAATGCGACTTCCTCACCCGTGCCCACGATCAATACACCATCAATCGGATCATTCGTTGTGGATCACGGTTCATCCCAGCCCCAGTAATCTCTCGCCTTTCCATCGCCTCTAGCCTTGCCCTTTCACCTGACACCTCAGTCGCTTCTCCCCTCCCTGAGGAATATACCAGATATAAAGAGGTCTTTGCTGAGGAAGCTGCCAACGTGCTTCCCCCATCCAGACCCTATGACCACGCCATCAACCTCAAGGAGGACTTTGTTCCTCGCGTTGCTAAGATTTACCCTTTATCGGCTGATGAACGGCAAGCCACCGACAAATTCATTGACGAGAACTTAGCCTCCGGTAAAATCTCCCCCTCGAAATCTCCACAAGCCTCCCCTTTCTTCTTCGTCAAGAAGAAAGCCCAGCCTGGGCAAAAACCTGGCTTATGACCCTGCCAGGACTATCGGCGCCTGAACGAACAAACCATTCGGGACGCATACCCCCTTCCTCTTCTCCAGGACTTCATGGATCGAATTCGGGGAGCTAGAGTATTCACCAAGATGGACGTCCGGTGGGGGTATAACAACGTTCGCATTAAGGAAGGTGACCAGTGGAAGGCAGCCTTTATTACACACCGGGGGCTGTTCGAACCGAACGTCATGTTCTTTGGACTTACCAATTCCCCCCCCACGTTCCAACGATTCATGAATGACTCATTCAGAGACCTCGTCGCTGAGGGATGGCTGTTTATCTACATGGACGACCTCCTCATCTTCTCCCCCGACCAACGGACCCACACCGAACGCACCCATCGAGTGCTACAACGAATGGAGGAGCTCCACCTTCACCTAAAACCAGAAAAATGCTTCTTTGACCGAGATGAGGTTGAATACCTTGGAATGATTATCCGTCCTGACGAGATCGCCATGGACCCCACCAAATTGGACGGAATCGCTCACTGGCCCACTCCTACCACAGTAAAAGACGTTCGGTCTTTTCTGGGTTTCGCCAACTTTTACCGACGGTTCATCCCCGACTACTCTACCATAGCCCGACCTCTCATCGACCTCACCAAAAAGTCAGTCACCTGGTCCTGGAGCGACTCCTGTCAATCCGCATTCAACCTCCTGAAAACAAGATTCACCTCCCAGCCGGTCCTCCGGGTCCCGGATCTCTCCGCCCCCTTCGCCATCGCCACCGACGCCTCCCTTTATGCCTCGGGAGGAATTCTCCTCCAGGCAGATCCCAACGGGGAATGGCACCCCTGTTCTTATCTTTCTCAAAGTTTCGACTCCACCCAACGAAACTACGACATCCATGATCGAGAACTCTTAGCCGTACTCCGGGCACTCAAGGCTTGGTCCCACTACTTGCGAGGTTCTCCCCACCAAGTCCAAGTGTTCACTGACCATAAAAACCTCACTTACTTCTGAGAACCCCATACCTTAAATCGACGACAGGCCCGTTGGCTACTGGACCTAGCAGACTTTGACCTCAAATTGATCCATGTACCTGGATCCCAGCTGGCTGGTCCTGATGCCCTCTCCCGACGCACGGACCATTTTCCTAAAGACGCCTCAGACAACTCCCTTGTAACCCTACTCCCCCCTTCTCTTTTTGTCAATGTCATCGACGTCGCCCTCTCTTCCAAAATTTGCTCTGCCTCCGCCACTGACCCATTTGCCCTGACCTCTCTTCAAGCAGTGGATGAACACATCCCAGCTGCGTTCCGCTCCCGACTCTCAGATTGGCAAAATCGAGGAGGGATACTCACTTACCAAGATCGCGTGTATGTTCCCCCAGAAGGAGACCTAAGATGCCAGATCTTACAGAGATGCCATGACCATGAGTCCGCCGGGCACCCAGGATACCTCAAAACCCGCCAGTTGGTTTCTGCCGAATTCTGGTGGCCTGGCTTAGCGTCGTTCGTCCACAACTATGTAGAAGGATGTGCGACCTGCCAGCAATGCAAGACTAATACCCATCCCGGTTCCCCGCCTTTGACTCCCATTCCCACCTCTGCGTCCCATCCTTTCCAAGACATCACGGTGGATTTGATCACCGACCTCCCAATCTCGGACGGGAAGGACTCAATAGTCGTCTGGGTGGACCGAGCCTTCAAGGGCGCTATCTTCTGCCCCACCACAAAGACCGCCTCGGCGGCCAACATCGCATCCCTCTACTTCCACAAGGTCTACCGACGTTTCGGACTCTTTGATCGTGTCATCTCCGACAGAGGTCCCCAGTTTGCCTCGGCTTTTGCCAAGGAAATGGGACGCATTCTGAACTACGACCTCCGCTTATCCACCGCTTATCACCCCCAAACTGACGGCCAAACTGAACGAACGAACCAGGAACTAGAAACCTATCTCCGGATCTTTTGCGGAGACAACCCTACCTCGTGGACTGAACTCCTGACCTTTGCCGAGTTCGCCCATAACCACCGTCCCCACTCTGTCACCAATCAATCTCTGTTCTTTCTCCAAATGGGCTATGAACCTAAACCTCTTCCTTCCATCCTTTCGCCCTCCAAACTTCCCGCTGTAGAACTCCGCCTCGCCCAGCTCACCAAAGCTAGGGACGAAGCCAGAGCAGCCCATGACCTTGCTAGAGCTACCATGGCTTCCAGGACCTGGCAGCACTTCAAACCCTTCGCCCTTGGAGATAAGGTCTGGCTCGAAGCCAAGAACCTCCATTGCCTTCAAAAGGACCCCAAATTCCTCCCTAAACGCGAAGGACCATTTGAAATCATTAAGGTTCTTTCCCCCATCACCTACCAACTGCGCCTTCCTAAGACCTGGAAGATTCACCCCGTTTTCCACGCCTCCCTTCTCTCCCCTGCCAAGGAAACCCTTGTTCATGGTCCAAACTTCCCCCGACCCCCTCCTGACCATGTCGGCCCTGAAGAAAAGTACCTTGTGGATCGAATCCTTCGTCATCAGGGACCCCCATCCCGACGGCGTTTCCTAATCCGATGGAAGGGATACTCTGCGGAAGACGACTCCTGGGAACCCGAGCGGAACCTGAAAAACTCCAAACTCCTCCTGTCCGCTTATAAGAAGCGTCACCCTCGAGACTTCCCTCCTCGGTCCGCTTAACCATCTACCAACAACGACTTACCATACCATGCCCTGCTCTGATGTCCCAGAACTCATTCTTCCTGTACCCCCCAGACTCGGTGGCCCACCGCCTCCTGAGTCTGTTACTGATTCTATCCTCGATTCTGTCTCTTCTCTCACCGTCTCCGACTGTTCTGACGGAGAGGTTCACCCCAGTTCAAATCCTCAGCCTGGCCAGCTTACTCCTCATT
>JBBPSV010001198.1:0-10451 GCA_038093795.1 Retiboletus fuscus | reverse complement strand
GGAAAGCCAGGAATGACTACTTCACTTGACCCCACCAACACTAAGCGAAATTCCCACACTATGAAGCGCTATATCACCACTAATCCAAAACTGCCAAACATTGCAATGGTTTTTGAGGTCACTGTATCTCCCCTTGTTCCTCGTTTTCCTGCTCATTCCATAGAGTTCCTTAACCTTCTATGGCCTGAGTATATAAACAGTAGTCTTTACACTTGTACTCCTTAAGCTAGAGCTACTCAATTCTACCTTTGAGATAACTCCTACACTTGATCTCCCAAGACTGGGATAAGTCTCATCCTCCTCGGACTCATCGTATCCTTCGATGCTGAGCATGCTCTTTGTGAGCAGATACCTCGCCCGAAGGTCTTAGTCGTACTGTAGTGTCAAGAACGCTGGTACTCCTTAGTCCCAGAAACTCCCCTTGAGTCTATGCTCAACCCTACCCGGGCCAAGCATAACAAAAGCTCTAGCTTACCATGTCACAGCTACCATCAAGTAGGCCCTCCTCCTCAGCCTGACTGCCACAGATCTCCACCTCATGGAGAGCCACAGAACAACCCCCTGCTGAATCCTCAGAATCATCAGACTCAGAAGTCTCCACTGAAGACTCTGAAAACCCTGACCTCGAGCTATGCTCTCCCTCCATGGAAGAAGATTCACAAGAACTCTCTAGACTACTGTCCCACTAGCTTTCAGCCAGAGCAGTTATCCCTTGTAGCCCCACCCCACTGTCACCGACACCGATTGCCCAAAGTGGTCGTATCTTCCCAGCCACGGCACCACCCCCAGCCCAGCCCCAGACTCCCACTATGGGAACCAAACCCACGGAAATCCACCTCAGAGTCCCTGATGACTTCGACAAAAACCTCATGAAAGTAAAGCCTTGGCTATGCTCAGTACAATTGTACCTATCCATCAACACCAAGATCTACTACAACAATGCTAGGCAAATCACCTATGCGCTCTCATTCATGAAGAAAGGTACAGCTTCTACTTGGGCTGATACTTTTAGAGAATCCAAGGTTGCAGCTGGAGGCTTCTCTCTCGGGAAGTGGTCCGACTTCATTGCTGAGTTTGAGGGAGTTTTCTCCCACTCAGAATCGGTTACCAACATGCTCACTTGACTCACCACCAAGCGAATGATCCCAGGAAAGAAGGGCGAGTTTTCCCCTTCCTTAGCTAATTACACTGCCCAATTCAGGTCCAAGGTATCCGCCACAGGAGTAACCAATGATTCAGTTCTAATCTCCTATTACTCTGTGGGTATACCCAAAGATCTGATGTTTGATGTTCTCTGAATGGAGAACCCACCTACTAAAGTCACTGACTGGTATAAGAAGGTGGCCCTCTTCGATTCCCACTGCTGACGCACTCGCGGGATCACCTAGCAGCACAAGAAGCCTGGTACCCCATATGTACCACCCTATACCAAGAAGGAAGAAAAAGACTCTGATGCCATGGATGTTGACGTGGTCCGTCTTCCCCCCAAGCTCACTGAAGCCGAAAGGCAGAGGTGCTTCAAGGAAGGCCGTTGCCTCTGATGCCACCAGACTGGCCACATGGCAAAGGAGTGTAAGGCCTATGACTCTTCCAAGAACCCTAAGAAGACCCAAAAGGTCAAGAAGGACAATGTCCCAGAGCTAGCCGACTGTGAAGATGATGATGATGAAGAGACAGTAGCTAGGGTTTTCTTCACCCGAAAGGATTTTTAGAATGGAGGAACCCATCAACACAGACTCCTCCTAGATGTGCCAATGTACTAGTATCTGAGACTCACAAATCTATGCAGATTCCAGTCCAACTCATCATACCTGTGCACTCCCAAAGCCGTTGACACCCATGCCCTGATCGACAGTGGTGCTGATATCTCATGCATAGACTGGGACTTCATGTGAAAGCACAAACTCCCCATCGCCCAACTTCCGAAACCCATCCTGGTCTGGAACGTAGACCAATCCAGCAATGCTCACAGGGCCATCTGATTCACCTGCACCCTCTACACCAACACTGGAGGAATCACTCAGAAGGTTCTCTTCCATGTCATGTCTTGTGGAAGTGAGAACATCATTCTCAGACTCCCCTGGCTCTGCACCACGAACCCACAGATCAACTGGTTCAAACAGACGATCGACATCCCAGAGTCCTGCGATCAATCCAAGACTCTCTTCCAGGAACATAATGTTGCTACCTCCAAGTATAGCAACCAATTCAAGAGACCCAGCTTTGACTGGACCCCCCCATGCCAAGTCAAGGTCAACTGCATCGACCATGCCCAGCTCTACAAATACCTTGATGATGAATTGGAGAGTGAGTTCTGCCAAAGGGCTCATGACCACTATCACATAGGATGGATCCAATGGTGTGGGTCATGGTTCTACCCCTTAGGCTCTCCAGTCATTGCCAAGATCACCTCTGCCATGCAGCTTGCACAGGCAGAGTTCAACAAGAAACCCGAGGTCACCCTCCCAGCAGAGTATGAGCAGTTCTGAAAGGTGTTTGAAGAACAACCTATCAGACAACTCCTGCCGAAACAGACTTATGATCACGAGATTAACCTTAAGGAAGGCTTTGAACCCAAGATAGGCAAGTTATACCCACTCTCTCCGCAGGAACACGAAGCCACAGAAGCCTTCCTAGAAGAGAACCTCCAGTCTGGTGCTATCCACCCCTTGAACTCACCCCAGGCATCCCCCTTCTTCTTCATTCAGAAGAAAGAACTCGACCCCGCTGGCAATCTGAAGCTTGGACCCTGTATGGACTATCAAAAGCTCAATGACCAGACCATCTGAGATGCATATCCTCTTCCTAGAATCAACGACCTCATCAACAAGGTGCAAGACGCAAAGGTCTTCACCAAGTTTGACGTCCATTGGGGATACAACAATGTCCAGATCAAAGAAGGACACCAATGGAAAGGCGCCTTCCTTACCCACAAGGGCCTTTTCAAACCCATGGTCATGTTCTTCAGAATGACCAACTCCCCTGCCACATTCCAGTGATTCATGAACGATTCGTTCCGGGACATGATCTCAGAAGGATGGCTCGTCATCTATATGGACGACCTCCTCATCTTCTCCCCAGATGAGCAGCTCCATACTGAGCAGACCAAGAGGGTCCTCCAATGGATGGAGGAGCTCAATCTTCACCTCCGCCTCTTCAAATATGCTTTCGCCACAGAACAAGTGGATTATCTCGGAATGATCCTTTCCCCTGGCAAGCTCACCATGGACCCAGTCAAGCTTGATGGGATCACCTTGTGGCCGGTGCCAACCTCCATCAAAGAAGTCCGGTCCTTCCTCAGATTTGCCAACTACTATCAGCAATTCATTCCGGATTACTCCACCATTGCTCGCCCCCTCATTGACCTCACCAAGAAAGCTCAACCATGGCACTGGAACCACCCACAGAAAACTGTGTTCCATCACCTCAAGGAGCTATTCCTCTCCAAGCCCATCCTTCAGCTCCCAGACCCCGCTGCACCCTTCACCATCACAACCAACACCTCTGGTGTGGCCACAGGTGGCATTCTCCTACAGACCAATGAGAATGGCACTTGGCACCCCTGCTCATATCTATCCCAGTCGTTCCCCCCTACAGAACGAAACTATGACATCCACGACTGAGAACTTCTCGCCATCATCCATGCTTTGAAATCTTGGTGCCACCTCCTGCACAGCTTGTCCACCCTGATCCAAGTCTTCACGGATCATAAGAACCTCACATACTTCCATGCTCCACAGAACCTCAACTGTCGACAAGCCCGCTGGTTACTCGACCTCACAGACTTCGACTACAAGATGATCCACGTCCCCAGATCCCTCCTCGCTGGCCCAGATGCTCTTTCGCGTTGTCTGGATTTTCTCACACATGCACTGGACAATACCCAAACTATTCTCTTACCAGACTCCATCTTTGTCTGGCTCATTGATTCTGCACTCTGGGATCACATCAAGACCACCTCGAAGGATGATCCCCTCTTCCTTCAGACACTCCAAGCCTTTGATGGCTCCATTCCCACCGCCTTCCACTCCCACCTCAGCAATTGGCAACTTCACGAAGGCGTTTTAACCTACCAGGGTTGCGTCTATATCCCTCCGGTAGCCAGACTATGTAAGGCCATCCTCCAAAGGTGTCATGACCATGAATCTGCAGGCCATCCCAGTTTTCTTAAAACTCGACAGCTCGTTGCGAGTGAATTCTGGTGGCCTGGTTTGGCCCAGTATGTTCACAAGTATGTCGAAGGTTGTGCCCTTTGCCAACAGCACAAGGTCAACACACATCCCACAACCCCCCTGCTCACACCCAACAAGTCCACCGCCACCCACCCCTTTCAACAGATTTCATGTGACATGATCACAGATCTCCCCGAGTCCAATGGCTTCACGGCTGTAATAGTCTGGGCCGACTATGCATCTTTGAAGGGGGCTATTTTCTGCCCCACTACTAAAACCGCCTTGGCGGAGGACATCGCTGTCCTCTATTTTAAGAAAGTTTACCCCAGATTTGGCCTCTATGAGAAGATCATCTCTGATTGAGGCCCCCAATTTGCTTCCCACTTCACAAAAGAACTCAGTAGGCTTCTCGGATGTTCCCTTGCATTATCTACTGCGTATCACCCACAGACTGATGGAGAAATGGAGCAGATCAATCAGGAACTTGAAACCTACCTGTGGATCTTTGCGGGGAACAACCCCACCATGTGGGCTGATCAGCTGATTCATGCTGAATTCGCACACAATCACTGCCCTCATTCCGTCACCAGTAAATCCCCCTTTTACCTAATGATGGGATATGAACCTATGCCGATCCCCACCATACTCCTGCTCATGGATCTCCCTGCTGTGGAAGACCATGTCAAGGAACTCACTGCCACTCACCAAGAAGCCCTTGCTGTGCACGAACTAGCTAGGCAAGTCATGGTGTCTCGCAACAAGAAGAACTTTACCCCATTTGAGAAAGGTGACCAAGTCTGGCTTGAAGCCAGAAATTTGAAATGTAACCTAACTCACCCAAAATTCACCCTGAAACATGAAGGACCCTTTACCATAACTAAGGTACTGTCCCCGATCACGTATCAACTCTGCCTCCCCAAGATGTGGAAAACACATCTGGTCTTCCACACATCACTCCTGACTCCCTACAAGGAGAACTCTGTACACAGCCCCAACTTCCCATCGCCTCCACCTGATCTTATCAATGGCAAAGAGCAATACGAAATTGAGAAAATCATACGACACTGGGGCTCCACTACCAACTGACAGTTCCTTGTCCACTGGCATGGTTTCACTGCCGCCAACAACACCTGGCTCCCTGAACAGGAGTTTAAACATGTGCAAGCAGTCCTTTGAAGCTATAAGAAGCTTCACCCCAAGGTCTTTTATCCTTAGAACTCTACGCACTGGTCTCTATGTGAGCATCACCAACCAAGTCCTATCAACCTTCAATACTACGCAGCATGTCTTACTCCCTGTCCACTGAATCTTCCCTCACCGACCCTTCCTTTGCTGACTCCGCTCTTCCCCCACTTGAGGGAGTCGATGAATCCTCTCCTCTCGCACAGGAACTCTCCATTCCCACCATTCATCTGCCCATGACCCTTGCCGACAACTGTTCTAGCAATGTTGCCACTTCCGGGTGGAACACTGCCCCTCTCCCATGGCCCTCAGCCCTTGAAGGAGAAGAGAAACCCCTGACTATCCTTTCCATTAATGTGCCCCGATTTGTGTACACCCTTCGATCCGACCCGCTGTCATGTGAGTCAGGACACCTCCTCCAGACCTGTCTCAGAGACTCCTGCCTGGCTGCTACTATGCAGGCCCATTTAGATGTAGACTCTCCTCTTGAATCTTTATACTTAGCCTTTTTACAGGTCTCATGTCTCGATCCCATAGCCTCTTACACCTCTGCCAATGCCCAGTCAGAGTTTTTCTCCACTTAGCTCTGCCTTGTAGCCCGCTGCATCCACTCATACCTTTTATCAGCCATGCACCAGCTGGACATGCTGGATTTCGTCGCTGACATCAAATACTACTCCCAGGACCTCGTGAAGGCTGGTCTCCCAGCTCCCCCCATTCAACCCCCTCTCCCCATTGAAGCTGTCCTTGTCCCCTCGCCTGCTGAGCTTGTCGCTCTGATGCCGTCTGCATTGTCCTCTCCTCTATTCCCCAGTGAGGTCAACCTTATCGACCGACTCGAGAGGGTCCACCTCATGAATGAAGGTGAGATCAGCCTCTCACCCAACCACCCCCTGTACAGTGTGTCCTGCTTTCACTGTCACTGCCTTGGACACTGGCACATTGATTGCCCAGAGTACAAGTGCCTGTTCTGTCTCCACATGTGCCCCAGACACATCCAGAACCAGTGCCCACTCCATCGCTGTCCCCGCCCCACCACCCTGTCTTCATCCTCCTCTCATTCCTCTAGTTCCTCCTGCTCATCACAATGGTCACACCGTCCGTGACCTTGCCCTCTCGCGTCTTGCATCCAGGACGAGCTGGAGCTCGACTTCATGGATGATGTCTGGGATGACACAGCCTACACCAACATCACTGGTTCCCCCAATGGGGGCTACATTGATCTCTAGAAGTCCTCAAGTGGCATTGAGGAGCGTCAGAGGGGGGTAATGTTACGACTTGACCTGGTCCCTTTATTTTTCTTTCTTAGTTTAACCTCGACGGACAGCTGTCCATCTTGTCTGGTGCTACCCAGACCCTACCCTCGTGGCACATAGGCCTTTATCCCATGGACCATATCATACCTTTCATTTCTGACTAATGACCCTGCTGTCATTGTCGCTTTGGATCGCTCCGACTGCTTCTTTGTTTCATGTAGATCTTTGATTGACTGCGGCTTCTGATCGACATTGATTGACAGATCTGCAGTGGATATGACTCACCTTGACTCCTCCCAAGTCCTTACACTTCCCGAGTCATATCTCCCTTTGTTCCTTGTTTTCCTGCTCGTTCCATAGAGTTCCTTAATCTTCTATGGCCTGAGTATATAAACAGTAGTCTTTATGCTTGTACTCCTTAAGCTAGAGCTACTCAATTCTACCTTTGAGATAACTCCTATGCTCGATCTCCCAAGACCGGGATAAGACTCATTCTCCTCAGACTCATCGTATCCTTCGACGCTGAGCGTGCTCTTTGTGAGCAGATACCTCACCTGAAGGTCTTAGTCATACTGTAGCGTCAAGAACGCTGGTACTCCTTAGTCCCAGAAACTCCCCTTGAGTCTACACTCGACCCTACCCAGGCCAAGTGTAACACCTTAGTCGTTCTTGCCCATCTTAGGCAGTAGCTGAGGTGAGTTTCTTTTACTTAGTTTTTCATTCCTAGCTAATGTACTATAGTATTGGGTAACTTCTGCCTCTTCATAGATTCTGTCAGACCATGATGCAGCCCACTTTGACTAGGCAGGCTCCCTTTTACAGTCATGAGCAGATTTCAAATTTCTGCACACAGTTCATTACCCATCCATCTCTTTGTCTGCTCCAAGTACCCCTTCCTCATCAGTGACTCAGCATGTTTTCTGACTGCTCATGGATCATTGGGTAACCCCCTGCTTATTTCTGCCTTTACTACCTGCATCAAAGATCATCTGTGATGATACCTAACAAGTTGTGGTCAATCATCACCCAGAGCATGTTCCAGTTGCAGGAGATCAACCAGATGGAAAGAGAAATATGTTAGTATCTCAAATGGGAGCTCAACATTAATCTAATCTCCCTCAAAGAGTTCAAGGATGGCATTCATTGCCAATATTTTGGAGTGTAGACAAATTCCACTTGATTGACTACATGTAGCATATCTAATACTGGCATATCTAATACTGGCATGCCTGTCAGTCCCCCTTTGTGAGTACTACACATGATGCATTGTATGGAAACTGTGACATGGATAAAAATAATAATCCACAAGTGGTAGCAAGTGCGGTTGCAAATTGGAATAAATGTGCAGATGAGTCCTACCATATGGGCCAACCTCTCAGTTCTGAATGGCCTGCTCACAACCCCATGCACCCCTGCTTTCATGCAGTCGGGGGCCCCACACAAATGAGCACAAAGGAACCACACAGGTGCAATTACACAATAGCATATCTTGCCCAATTGGGACAATCTGTGCCCATGTCACACAGCATGTTAGATACTGAGGTAACTACTGCTTTCCAAACCTAGAATGCCCTATCTGAGAATTTCCTCCTGTCTACCTGGTCACTTTCAATTGAACACAATCTTGACCCAATGAGAAACCCAGCTTCCCACCAGGTTTATACCATGTCCCTACAAGAACTCTGCTTCTGATGATTATCCTTCGTTCTGATGTAATACCTTGATGCAGTGACTATGCATGTAGAATTCAAACCATCTCCATTCATGACCAACTGACAAGTATTTACAAATGTTGCAAGGTATGATTCAACAACTATTCTGACTCAGTGCCCTTGCCTGAGCTCAAATATGCCTCAATCAGAGATGCCTTCCAGAGAGCTTTAAGGAGAGCGCTGAGCACTGCCTTTGGCCCCTTTACTTTCTTCAACAATCCATATTGTTTGCGGTTATTATGGAGGAAGTCTGAGATGGTGTCAAAATCGAGTCCTTCAAGATTATCTCTCACACTCCTGAGGGAACCAACTGTGAGAGTTGTAAGTTCTTGGCAGGTTGGGGCGAAGTGGAAAAGGTGCATAGAGCCTGATTTGATGACTCTGGCCTAGGACACACATTAGTACAAGTTGAAGAATGAGAAATCCAACTGACTCATTGAAGAAGCACATAGACATAGTTGTAAAACAGTTTGAACACCTTGATGGGGGTTAACTGTTGTCTTGAGCAGACCAGTATCTTATTCCATTTTGCATCTGCCTCAGGATGCTCTTTCTTGAACTTTTTGATGATAGCAATGAGGTGTGCCTTCTCATCAGGCAAAATGGATGAGCTAGAAGTAGAAGAAGTGGCTACAAGACTTGAGGCATTGCTGGGCAAACTGTTAGTGCAAAGTGGTTTGAATGACTGGAAGAATATCAGCAACCTCAAAAAGTTGTGTCATGTAATGACAAAAACTTACCTCCACAGATTTGATCGAGAAATAGTGTATCAGGGTATCAAGGGTAAAAACCATGTTTCAGTAGTCATGGGTGCAAACAAGGAACTCATTGCAGTGTTCAAGCAGTACCTTCTTGTGCAGTGCAATAAGGTATAGCATATTTTGTGAATCCTTGACCCCCATTCTGTTGACCTCTTCAAGGATTGCTTTAATTGTGTTGTTCCATGCACAGAAGCTACTTGGCAGTACATGAAGTTTGAAAAGTAGCTGGGTTGTGAAGTTTGCAGAGGTAAGTTTTAGATTTATGATTGCATCGACCATATGGGGGGGTGCTTCTTCACAATGTTCATTTGCTTTGATGCTGCATAAAGTACTGATGATGTCTTCCAGACCACTGGTTTTGTTATATGGAATGAATAAGTGCTTGGAGATGAGGCTCTTCAGAGTGGCAATGTGCATGGTGATTTGGTTGCCAGCATTGTATCTTTGGAGAACTTGTTGCAACTGCAGATGCATTAGTGGAAGGAAGAGCAGTGGGTGCCTGGTGAGCATCCTCACAGCTTAAAAGCAAAACTCTTCAGGAAAAGCTGTGGCACATGTAAGTCCAACCCAATATTCAAGTTCAATACCCTGCTGCACATATAGGTCACTAACTGATTTTGGACAAATACTCAGTTGGTTAGTTGAGGTGCTGATGTACAAAGTCGCTTGATGTCACATCACTTTTGATTGCTCTCCCTGACAGGATGACATAGCATCCCTTGCCACATATACTGATCTACTAATTAATGGTGATCTGTGATCACATCAGACTACCCTTAATGAGTGCAATGGTAAACATGATGTGGATAAAGTTGCTGGGGTTCGGGTCAGGGTCAGTTCAGACACATTTCTACTGACCCTGAACTTGAACTGACCATTGTTTCTACAGTCATCTGACCCTGGATGGCACCAAAGTTTTTGGGAAGAAGTTCTGCATGGCCCTTTGTGTCCATGAGGCTTGCATCTGAAAAATGTGCTCACACAGAATAGGTGATCCCTGTATAGGTAGATAATCAAGCACAATGTGACAATATCCAACCTTAAAGTCACACAGTTCCAGCACTTCTGAGTTCCACTGTTCCGGAACCACTTCCGGAACTTTCCCACGCTCTTCCGGACTTGGAAGTACCAGGTTCCAGAAACACTGTTCCAGAACCAGTTCCAAGATTTTTCCTGTGCTCTTTCAGACTTGGAAGAGCGGAACCTTCAGAACCATTACAGTTGTATGACTTTCATATTCACTTAACCTTTTAAACTCTGCTTACAACATCATTGCCATATCTTCTAGTCTTCTTTTAGGCTCATTGCTGGTAACATAATATGAGTGTACCTCTGCCCATAGTATATATACACTTACCCTACTCACTA
>JBBPSV010001197.1:0-10459 GCA_038093795.1 Retiboletus fuscus | reverse complement strand
GTCAGCGACAAGTAGAATGCTTAGAGCGACTATTACACGCACGCGCCGAACTAGCCCGGCTTGTTGGATGGGATAGCTATGCCGGCATGACTCTCAACGACAAGATGGCAAAAACACCAGGTAAGCAGTTTTTTTACGGGTACTTTGTCATATTTCCTGACATAGATTAACAAATCCTAGAGAACGTTCAACAATTTTTGGATACATTCTTGGATCGAACAGCTATTCATGCTCGCAGCGCTTTGCATACACTCAGATCACGGAAACAGTCACACCTAGACACTCCAACACTTCCTGTTATACAAGCTTGGGATAGATCTTTTTATTGTCCACCAGAACCACCAGAACCTCCAGTACCATTACCCCCTCTTTCTCTCGGACGCGTTTTCATGGGTTTGTCACGGCTCTTCAAGCATCTCTATGGCATATCGTTGCGGCCGGCTGAAGTGGCCTCTGGCGAGGTCTGGCATTCTGATGTCCACAAACTCGAAGTGGTAGATGAAGATTCCGGCGTTATTGGATGGATATACGCCGACCTTTTCGCTCGGAACGGCAAGTCGTGTGGCGCAGCGCACTACACGGTCCGCTGCTCCCGACGGACGGACGATGACGACGAAAGCGGTGATCTCGCTGTCGAAGGCACCGAGGAATTTCTTGCGCCTTCACGAAGTTTCGCGGCCATCAAGCGGCACAAGCTGCGCGGCATGCACGGAGAGTACCAACTTCCGTTGGTCGTCCTCTTGTGTGAATTCGCTCGCCCCACGATCGCCCGAGGGCCCACATTTCTAGAATGGCACGAGGTACAGACCCTATTCCACGAAATGGGTCACGCCATGCACTGTAGGTCATTTCGCCACGCACCTATCACGAGTGATGCTGATGTTGATGCTCTAGCCATGATCGGTCGAACAGAGTATCACAACGTTGCCGGTACCCGCTGCGCAACGGATTTCGTGGAACTACCGTCCATCCTCATGGAATACTTTCTCAATTCACCTAAAGTCCTCTCCCTCTTCGAAACGGACGGTTCCTCGATCCTCAGTCAGACCGGCAACCACCACGAAGATCCGTGCACGTTCATCGACACGCACGGTAGCATCTTGCTCTCCGTGTTAGATCAGATGTATCACTCACCAGCCGTTCTCGAACCAGGGTTCGATTCGACGGCTACCCTGGCGAACCTGTACAACACTCGCGGCCTCATCCCTCACGCACCAGGAACGTCCTTTCAGACCCAGTTTGGTCACTTGTATGGGTATGGGGCGACGTACTACTCGTACGTGTTCGACCGTGCAATCGCTTCGCATGTCTGGCGAAAGGTTTTCTCGGCCGAGCCACTGAATCGCGAATTGGGAGAAAAGTATAAGGCAGAGATTCTGCGATACGGTGGAGGAAAGGACCCTTGGGAAATGCTTGGTGCGTTGTTGGACACACCACGTCTTCAGGTAGGCGACGAGGAGGCGATGCGAGAAGTAGGGAGATGGAGGGTGGAGGATGGGCCTGTGTCAGAGCGACACTAATTTACCGCTGACTGGTTGAGGATATGTCGCGCGCCGGTACTGAGTACTGAGTACTTTCAGTGTTATTGATATTTCAAGGGACAGATGTCGAGAGTAACTACATGGAGAGCAGTATTGATAACTTGGAACGATGCGAGTGATAACACAAACGCCGGGGGAATGAATAGGTGAAAATACATAGTTGAATAATGATATATAAACACTAGTACTGGTAATGGATGGGATGATACTTATCTTGGTGAACAGTTAGTACATTTATTTGACTAAGAGATGACAGAAAATCTACTCACACTACAATGCCTTCTGATTGCAATTCTTGTTCCATCCGCCGAACCGCCTCTTGCATGGCATGTAATTGGTGCAATTTTGCTTGTTTCGACGCTAAATCTCCTTGGGAGTTGACAGCGGGCATAGCGTGGGGTAGCTGTAGCATAGAAAGATCGATCTCTGGTAAAGGCTGAGAGTCGGCTGAGTATCGAGGGAATGTAGAGTAGATAATGGGTTGATACACGTCTGGATCATTAAGAAGTGACGTCCAATCTATGTTGGTCTGCGAGAAATCGGGTATTGATGAGTCAAGAGATGCCGTGTAGGGAGCCTCAGTTATAGGAGGCACACTATCCGAGGGTGTGGCGAATGTATCGCCACTCATGGATTGTAGCAGGCTATCAAAGTCAGACAAATCGGTTGGTGGAGATATGCGAGTGCCTGCCGTTGCTGTATATCTCAAAGATTGGTCACGGCGTAACAGGTGGATATAGACACTCACCAGCAGGTGGGCATTTCGAATTTCCGGGGATACTGTAGTCACTGAATAGCTCCACTTCCCAAGACGCGGTAAGATCTGGCTCGGTAGCGTCAACCGGAGGTGGAATAGCGAACAAAGCGTCAAAATTGGTATTGAACCAGTCGTCAATGGAATATTCATTTTCCATGTTGAAACGAGGCAGAGGATCCGAAATGGTGTGGAGGCGGGGAGCAGCCATTGAGCCACACTGGCGTTTTGGTATGGCAGTGGCACCTACGTCAGAAAGACGTCGCTTGCGAGAAGGTAATATTTCATTCGTCTTGGGCTGTGTGGGATGGACAGGAGGAAGTTCCGGCGAACCGCCATCCGACGATGCGTCAATACCGTTTGTGCTTGAGGGTGGAGAAGGGAGGTACGTCTGAGACATCGTGGAAGCACTACGAACGAGAATGATGAATATCAAATTGTGACGAAAACCAGAAAATATACCGTAGACGTTTGATGGGCCTCCTGGCAGAAGGGGTCGACTGGTCGACCGGCTCTATAAATGAACGATGTCGTTTAGAACCAGCAAGGATTAGAGGTGCAACTTCCTCTTCTTGTTCACTCTGATCCGTTAGAGAGTCGTCAGGGGGAGGAACTGGGGATGTTGTGAGGGATCGATCAGGTGAGGGATATGAATCTCGAGTTGCCTGCAAGTTCTCCCCGGTTACATGAAATCCACTGAAAATTTCAATCACCCACACCTTTGTGGAGTTCGCTGGCCCGACTTCACAGTATTTTCCAACCTCAACGGGTTCTGTCTCCGTCATATCCTTCACTATAGCGTCCAGATCTCCTGCGAAGGCACTCCGGGTGAAGGTTGATGAATAGAGGCCCTCCGCTGCTACCTTCATTGCGACGAAGGAATGTCTGAGTTCGGGAGATAGTGTGCGCTGCGGATCCTCTTCAACCAGTGCGCGATAAGCTGCATCGATCATATCGGCCCTGCAGTTGGAAAAATGCTCGCGGCAGAGTGTCGTCCAACCAATGCGCCGACGAGCGTTGGTGAACCAAGAGTTGATGGATGAGACCTGGTAGGAAAAAGTAGCTGCGATCTGAGTCTTGATTTCTGCAGTGGGGTAGGGGTTGTGGAGGTTATCAAGCAACCAGCGGTATGCGGAAGCAAGGAACGGAGGAGATGAGCTCTCCGCGTCAGGAATGGGTATGTTAGAATACGAGCGGGAACAACAGGTATCATTTCTATTGCAGGGCTGCAAGGATTTCGGATTTGCGTTGAGATCCAGGGCGGTCATCTGATGAAGCATGGCATCCCAGTCGCTTTGCAATTGGGCTGCAGAAAATTCTTCGTCACGCGTTATATCCAGGAAACAACTAGCGATCTTCGAAATTCGAAGGGCAACTAAGTGGGCGAGAGATAGCGTTTCGCGACTAACGTTCCCACTTTGTGACGCAGTGGATAGTTCGTCCAGAAGCGCAGACCAGGTCTGATGGTACGAAGCAAGCATTTGTGGGCCATCTAGCAGAGAAGTCAGTAAATCCTTCTCCGCAAAATGCAACCTTTGTATCAAGTCGACGTCGTGCATGCTTGTAATCCGAGAGTTTAGTGAGAGGAGTATGTACCTCGAAATAAAGCCAGCGTTGTTTACAGGATTTTAGACAATGCGGACATTGAATTGCATTGGTGATGCTAAACACAAAATCAAACACACTTTCTCTTGCGTTGTCCCTTTGATTTCGTTCACCTGCTCGCTGTCATCTTTTCTATCTCTTTCATTCGCCGTATCTTTCCATGGGTCTTGAGTCAGAGGACGCATATACCACTGAACTACGGACCGTTCTGCGCATCGCGCATACTTTGAGAGAAGTAACCGCAATATCTTGCCCTCCCAGTCACCTTCCTCTACCTACTGGTGATGCCATTGTGAACGACTCAATCAGTTTACCAATTCCACAACCACTGTTACCCTTGCTTCTCGAAGCTGGGATTAGTTCTGAAATTGCTTCTGCAGCTAGCCAAATATACCATCGGAGAGCGGAGGAGCTCAGACAACACATTCAGGAGTCCATCGCTGCAACATGTCGCAAGACAGCAGAATCTCCTATACTCGCACACGCATCGCCCCCAGACCTATTGATGATGAGGGTCGTGTCTATTTTCACGGATGTCTACTTTCGCCGCCTAGAGGTATGGAAAGAAGAAATTATTCTGCGTATGAAGCAGTCATCGGAGCTGCCTCCCAAGGCAGCTCCCAGGCACTCCCGTACTTTTAACCAGGTCAGTGTTCCCGTCATAGGGTCATAACTTCTCCTTCATACACTCCACAGGAGTACGTTCCATTATTGGAGCATTTTTTCGAAGAGAACCCGTTTCCAACACACGCCGACAAATTATTCCTCGCCAAAAAGTCGAGCATGCAGTACAGGCAAATCCATGTATGGGTGAGTGTTACCTGTCGAATTGCCATCTCTATTTCGATTGACTTTACCTTACCCAGTTTCAGAACCGCCGTAATCGCACCAAAAGGGAGGGAAAAACGTTGAGAAAGAAGTCGACGCACGAGAAGGCAATGAATCCACTGGATAAACTGTGCGAGCGCATGAAAGGCTACGTTGTCGACTCTGACACGCATGGTCCTGAACCCTCCCATTCGGCTCCATCCAAGGGAACAACCAAGGTAGGCTTTCTCGTCTACCCTGCCAAACCATTGTTCTCAATTTTTGGTAGGCGAAAGTCGCATGGGACAACGCATCCAAGGATGCATTCTCGTCATCGTCGCCACCCCACGCCTTTCCTTCCCCCTATCCACCCACCTGCCGTTACGACCCATTTCCCTGCAAAAGTGGTCCTGCTTACTTCACTCTGCCAGAGTGGAGACGCGCGCCCTCTTCGAAGCCTCCTCCTTCTGCCTCCGTCAGCATCGACGACTTACTTGAGAAGCTTTCTCATTTGAACATTCGAGATGAAACGCGCTCTAAGGGATCTCCCAAGTTGCAATCATATGCTGCGACGGCCGCAATTACTGTTATACCGTCTCGTGCGCCTCATCCGTCCCTAATAATCCGCAAGTATTTCCCACCAACCAATATTGCTCGGCTTCACCCGACGACTCGCGCACCTGCGCCCTGTTCGAAAGCTTTCCGAAGTCCCAGTCCTGCCTCAAAACCCATTACATCGGTACCCCTCTCCGTTCCACTCAACAAGAACGGGCTTGGTACACGGAAGACTACCACCCCGTTGCCACAACGTTTTCCAGGCCGGCGGAACACCCACCAAGATACCACACCGTCAGAGAGCTCTTCGACGTCTTCCTTGTCGTCTCGCTCATTCTCTACGGACTCTGAGAGCCGTAGTTATTCTTCTTCGTGTGTCAGTTCACTGTCCACGCCATCAGATGTTGGAAGCGTTCAGGAATTACCCCGTTCGTTCAGGTCATCGTGTCGCTCGCCATTTGACAGTCCAATTCATCTCCGTGGTTTGGGGGAAATGGTTGCCACCTCGCCATCATCCTTTTCGTGACCAGCGCGCGATGGGCTCTGCTGTCGATATCAGCACGGTAAACGCCTCGCACCCGCATTGCCCGGCCACAATCCATGACCGGAGTACGAAAATCACACGACACGCGAGTTTCACCGGAATCGCGAAAATTGCGAACCGTTCTCGATGGTTGCCATCTGCCGTGGCATCCTTGGCCATGCGTGAGAGTAGGGTTTGGGTATCACCTATTTCCGCATCCAGTACCACCGGATATAATTGATCAGTGCACTCCCAGCATGTATCTTCCCAGGAGGGTATCCGACTGTCACATAGTGTACACGACATCCACATGAGCTTTATCCCTTTTTTATAATGCAATTTATGTCTTTTTATACCTCTTGTTACCTACCGCCAACTCACATGAACTTTGGAATAAGCGAGTACCCAGTGCATTGATGCTGTACGATAACTTCGGTAGGTACGAGTTGAACCGGTAGTCTCATAGAATTCAAAATTCTACACATTATTTTCCTTGTATACGTCACGGACTACGTTCAATCTATGATGTATTTTGGGCTCTAGGGCTCTGAAGTTGAACGAGCACAATTAGAGCAGAAGCGAGCGAGATAGCAGTACTTGTACTGCCGAACTCATTGTGTGCTGCCGAAGTTGCTGTACAGCTATTTCACGAATTTCACGGATGCTGGTCAAAGATTCAAACTCATGCTCAGCGACAGGTCGACGAAAAATCAATCAATTCAATTCAACTTCTGCCTAATAGTGCCAGCCTCATCATTACCTTGCTGGGCAAGGTCGTCATGCATTCTCTGTCACCTGTGTGTCACCAATCACGTTATTCGTTAGTATGGAAACCCTAACGGTGCCAATTATGCTAACTAGAGGGGTTTTCGTAATCTGCAGCGCTGCAGCGCGTTCTGCCGCGTTCGACCTGCCTTGGTGGGGAGAAAAAAGTACGCTTATGTAACTTAGCAATAGATAAGATCTATTGTCACGTGGTGACGTACAATGACCAAAAGGGAACGCTACCGCTCCGCAAGGCCTCCCCGTTGGTTCCCACGGTTCTCCTCGCTGTTGCGCACGACGAGCACGATATCCACCTCAATTCTACACCGTTTTTCACACGGTTTTCAGTTTTATATACTAATATCATTATGTACATACATTTTATCTGGTTAAATTAAACTTTTATTAACATTAACCTGTTTTTTTCGAGTGAGGTGGTCGGCATAGGGGGCAGCCAGGGTTTGCTGGAGCCTCCCGCAGGTCAGGCACTTGGTGCTACAAACTCTGATGACATGTGGAACATTTCGGCACCAGCATTGGGGGCAATCACAACTTGCCAAAGTCTCACAGTCAGGCACTGGGAAATACAAACTCCAATTGCCTTCAATCCAATCAACCAGAACTTGCCAGAATCCTGCAGCTACTATTATGAACTACGGTTGCATTTTGAATATTCCCACCCCCTCCCTTTCCTTGCTGTTGTCATCCCTCAATGCTTGGTGTTGTGTGCAGTGTTCTTGCTGCACATGGCATTGCTCTCTATCATGCAGTGGCATGCTCTCCCACCTCCTGGACCCCCCACAACCACCAGTGTAACTCTTGGCCCCCTACTGTGCTGTGTTCAGCAGCACCATCAAACCTGTGCATAGCATTCTCACTGTGCATGGTGTTGCTCTCTACCTCATATTTGCATACTCTCTTGTCCCCTGGACTTCCCACAACTGCCAGTGTAACCCTTGACCCTCTACTGTGCTGCACTTGGCAGCACCATCAAACCTGTGTGCCATTCTCATGTCCATGACTGTAGTAAGCTCTACATTGTTGTATGTATCCATTGTGTGATGCTGATACTCTTTTTTTGCCTCACTTTGTGATGTCCACAAAGAACAGAATGCCAACATCAAAAGGTATTCAGGTGAGCATTCTTGTGCCAGGTTTTTGGAGCTCACAATTTTGAAGCCCACTGCTACTGGACAAGATCAACTCATGGACAAGCAGTGTGTTGGAGAATGGTGTTGGTAAAATGGCATGTTAACAAATGTTCCCCAACGTTGTGCTGATGTCCATTGGACAGTTCACTTGATGGTATCAATGGCATCACTGTCCTGATGTCCATTGGACAGGACAGTGACAGCATTATTGTGGCAACCAATGATACAATGATATTATAAAGAAAGGCTGCCCTGTCCATTGGACAGGGACAGTGATGATGTTGTTTCAGCAACCAATGATATATGATATTATAAAGAAAGGCTGCTCTGTCCATTGGACAGGGACAGTGATGATGTTGTTTTGGCAACCAATGATACATGATATTATAAAAAAAGGCTGCCCTGTCCATTGGATAGGGACAGTGGTGATGTCATTTCAGTGACCAATGATACATCAATGTTATAAAGAAAGGCTACCTGAACATAATTAATATACTGATGGATGTTTGTTGGAGTCATGAAAGTTGAATTGGATTGAGTTATATTGTCTAGGTATTAGCATCATGGGAGTGGTGGGGATGGCTGTAGTGGATAAATGAGGGTGGTCCGTGCATTGCTGTGCACATGTGCAGTAGCCAACACCGACATTGAGTGTGTTTCTCAAGGCAGAGAAGAGGGTGGGGGCAGTGCTGGCATCATGGGAGTGGCAGGGATGGCTATAGCAGATAAATGAGGATGGTCCATGCATTGCAGTGCGTGCGCACAGTAGCCAACACCAACATTGAGTGCATTTCCCATGGCATGGAAGAGGGCGGCGTGGCGCTGGCATCGTGAGAGCGTCAGGATGGACGTAGTAGATAGCTGGGGCCATGATAGTCGATGTGTGTCATATCTGACACATGACGTTGATCCCTGCTGATTAGATAACCAGTTATCTCTAACTAGCCCAGTACTTGAAACTAGGTGTTACCTGTTGTGCCTTTGGCACAGGCTACATTTGGCACAGGCTGCATGTGAGATAATTTTATTTATTTATTCAGAGTACAACAAAAGTACAAAGGGGAAAGGTATTTAAAAAAACAGTCATCAAATATTATAAGTTTAAGCCCTCTTGAATGATGATTGTCTCCCATGTCACATATATTCTTAAACACCTTGGTAGTAAATACTACATTTGTTGTTTCATTTGTATTTTTATCAGGAGGAAATGCAACCTTGAGATTTGTGAAGAACAATTCTATGTAAGCTTAATTAGAACATATACAAAATAGCTAAGGGTGAAATACTTACCAACAATAAAAGAGCCAGAGCTCTGAGTGCCTACTATTCAAGTTGAAACTTGGTATGTCCAAGTCCATGCCTGTGTTCCAGTCTGTACCAGCCAATATCACTTTGCTTGTGCTTCAAATTTCCTTCACCAATCTGAATCTACTGGAGTCCTCTGAGTCCACCATTTCCAGTCCAATGTCCATGTTTTCAGTCTGATATTTTAGTCCAGAATTTTCAATCTAAAGCTGCAGATTTCTTTCCTTGACTTTATATCTATTCCTGATATTATAATAAGACTTTACCCTTTGTGCTATACACTTCTTGGACTCTTGTGAATCCTCTAATGGTCTATTTCATTTATTTAGGATTTGTTCATACATTTTATACATTATTTTGTGGTATTTCAAGCTCATCCAAGATACTTAAATTCTGTATTGAGAATTATCCAATCTAGTTGGTGAGGTTGGAGGATTTGACATAATTCTATCTAGTATTTATGTATACATAGAAAGAATGACCATAGTAAAACCAAGAATCTAGGTCTCTTAGTGACTGTTAAGACTGAGTTGGGTGGTCAAAGATAGACTGGTCCGAGCTTCTCCGAAGACCAATCTAGGTCTGAACTTCCTAATTTGGAAGTCCGAGATTTCGGACTTGAAGGGACTTGGCTTCAGTGACTCGGGTCGGAGTGCTGCACCCTTGCTGTGGTCTCAGGTCCCAGTATTTCAGAGGGTCAAAGGTTGGAGGGGATTCTTAACATCGTAAACAACGTCAAGGTAAAAAGGTTCAGAGGATGGATCAGAGGTGAATAATCTAAGTTGATATTCGGACTGAAGAATACATGTGTATCTACAAGATTTATATACGAAGAAAAGGAACAGCATTAGTATTGGATTTGTAAGTAGTTCGGAAGTCCAGATGTTCAAAGACTGGAGCTGTGTTTGTAAGTGAGACACAGGTTTGGACAAGAATGTAAAGCGAGACTAACACAAAAGGAGATAGAAAGATGTTGTAAGTAAAATGGAACAAAGTTCAGAAGTCCAAATGGAAGTCTGAGTGAAGTGGACTATTGGACTAGTGTCTAATGGGTTCAGACATGGTCGGACATGGTCAGACATGAGTTAGTACAGGATATGACAGTGACCCTTCTACTACCTCAGTGGAACAGGGAATGGACATGTGTTAAGACTGAGTCGGATGGTCGAAGATAGACTGGTCCGAGCTTCTCCGAAGACCAATCTAGGTCTGGACTTCCTAATTCGGAAGTCCAAGATTTCGGACTTGAAGGGACTTGGCTTCAGCGACTCGGGTCGGAGCACTGCGCCCTTGCCGTGGTCTCGGGTCCCAGTATTTCAGAGGGTTGAAGTTTGGAGTGGATTCTTAACGTCGTAAACAACATCAATGAGGAGGTTCAGAGAGTGGACTGAGGTTGTTAATCTAAGTCGATATTCGGACTGAAGAATACATGTGTATCTACAAGATTTATATA
>JBBPSV010001195.1:0-10466 GCA_038093795.1 Retiboletus fuscus | reverse complement strand
GACCCTTCCCTTCTGGCACTTCACCTCCGCCTCGAACCCTCTTTGGGGACGAACCCATCGCACCCCTCACCTTTTATACTACCTGGACTTCTCCATAGGAGCCGGGTTTGTTGTTCTTCAACGTGTTACGCTTGGCCCGGATAGGGTCGAGCGTAGACTCAAAGGGGTTTCTAGGGACTAGGGAAGTACCAGCGTTCTTGACACTATGGTACGACTGGGAGCCTTCGGGCGAGGTATCTGCTCACGAAGAGCACACTCAGCGTCGAAGGGTTCAATGAGTCCGAGGTGGACGAGTCTTATCCCGTTACTCGGGAGATCGAGCATAGGAGTTATCTCAAGGGTAGGATTGAGTAGCTCTAGCTTAAGGAGTACAGGCATAGGAGCTATGGTTTATATACGCGAGTCATGGAAGGTCATGGAAGCCCGTGGAACGAGCGGGAGAATGAGGAACAAAGGGAGATATGACTCAGGGAAGCGTAGGGACCCGGGAGGAGTCAAGTCGAGTCATATCCGCTGCGGATCTGTCGATCAATGTCGATCAGAAGCAGCTGTCTATCAAAGATTATCATGAAACAAAGAAGTGGCTGGAACGGCCTGAAGCGACAGTGACAGCGGTGTCACTAGTCGGAAATGAAAAGGAGATGCGGTCCATGGGAATATCGACCTACGTGCCGTATAGGGTGGTCTGGGTAGCGCCAGACGAGATGGGTAGCGACCCCATCGAGACTAAGCTAAGTAAAAGAAAAAGAAATGAATGAACGGGCCAGGTCAACTCGTAACATTACCCCCTCTTTACGCTCCTTAACGCCGCTTGAGGATATCTAGAGGTCGATGTAGCCCCCGTTGGGGGATCTGGTGACATTGGCATAAGCCATGTCGTCCCACACGTCATCTGTAAAGTCGAGTTCCAGTTCATCCTGGATGCAGGACGCGAGCAGGCGAGGTCGCAGACGGTGCGACCTACGCGATGAGCGGGAAGAACTAGACGATTGGGATGATGAGGACGGGGTAGCTGGGCGGGGGCGACGACGGAGGGGACACTGGTTCTGAATGTGTCCCGGGCGCATGCGAAGACAGAATGGACACTTATACTCGGGGCAATCAATACGCCAGTGTCCAAGGCGGTGACAATGAAAGCAGGAGGCATTGTATAGGGGATGATCGGGACTAAGGCTGATCTCACCTTCGTTCATAAGATGAACCCGTTCGAGCTGGTCGATAAGGTTGACCTCGCTGGGTGACAGCGGGGAGGACGACGCAGACGGCGTCGGAGCGTGGGGCTCTGCTGGCGAGGGGACTAAAATGGCGTCGACGGGGAGTGCGGGGCGAGTAGGGGGAAGAGGGAGACCAGCTTTCGCGAGATCCTGCGAGTAACGTTCAATGTCCGCGACGAAGTCCAGCATGTCAAGCTGGTGCATGGCCGATAAAAGGTATGAGCGGATATGGCGGGCTACAAGGCGTAACTGGGTGGAGAAGAACTCGGATTGGGCGTTTGTGGAGGTGAAAGAGGCGATGGGGTCGAGACGAGAGACCTGTAAAAAGGCTAGGTATAAAGATTCTAAGGGAGAGTCTACATCTAAGTGTGCTTGCATAGTAGCTGCAAGACGGGAGTCACGGAGGCGATTCTGGAGGAGACGTCCTGACTCGCACGACAGCGGGTCAGACCGGAGAGTATAGGCAAAGTGGGGTACATTGACTGAGAGGATGGTCTTGAGTTTCTCTTCCTGATCGAGGACAGAGGGCCAAGGAAGTGGTGTGGTGTCCCACCTGGGGGTGGCTTCTGTGCTGATGGGATCATCCGCGAGGACCATAGGGGGGTGGATAGTAGGGACGGAGAGTTCTTGAGCAAGGGGGGAAGAGTCATCGACTCTCTCGAGGGCGGGGAGAGTGGAGTCGGTGAATGTGACAGAGGATTCGGTGAGGGAAGACTCGGTGGACGGGGAGTAAGACATGCTTGTTGATCGAAGGCAGGTGTATTAGAGCTCGGTTGGTGATACTCACGAAGAGACCAGCGCATAAAGTTCTAAGGAGGGAAGACTTTGGGGTGAAGCTTCTTATAGCTTCGAAGGATTGCTTGTGCATGTTTGAACTCCCATTCCAGGAGCCAGGTGTCGTTGGAGGCAGTGAAGCCGTGCCAGCAGACAAGGAACTGTCGGTTGGCAGCAGAACCCCGGTGTCGTACAATCTTTTCAATTTCGTATTGTTCTTCACCATCGATGAGGTCAGGTGGGGGAGATGGGAAGTTGGGGCCGTGTACGGAGTTTTCCTTGTACAGGGTAAGGAGCGAGGCGTGGAAGACCGGATGTATTTTCCACGTCTTGGGGAGGTGGAGTTGATACATGATCGGGGACAGTACCTTGACAATGGTAAAAGGTCCTTCACGTTTCGGGGCAAATTTCGGGTGAGTCAGGTTGCATTTCAAATTTCTGGCCTCGAGCCAGACCTGATCCCCTTTTTCGAATGGAGTAAAAGTCTTCTTGTTTCGAGAAGCCATGACTTGCCTAGCTAGTTCATGCGCAGCAAGGGCTTCTTGACGGGCAGCCGTGAGTTCCTTGATATGATCTTCCACGGCGGGGAGATCCGTGAGTGGGAGGACGGTGGGGACTGGGGTAGGTTCATATCCCATCATTAGGTAAAACGGGGATTTACCGGTGACGGAATGAGGGCGGTGATTGTGAGCAAATTCGGCGTGGATCAGCCGATCAGCCCACGTGGTGGGGTTATTCCCCGCAAAGATCCATAGGTAAGTCTCGAGTTCCTGATTGATCCGCTTGGTTTCCCCGTCAGTCTGAGGGTGATACGCGGTTGATAACGCAAGGGAACATCCGAGAAGCCTACCGAGTTCTTTTGCGAAGCGAGAAGCGAACTGGGGGCCTCGATCGGAGATGATCTTCTCGTAGAGGCTGAATCTGGGGTAAACCTTTTTGAAATAGAGGACGGCAACATCCTCCACAGTGGCAGTTTTAGTGGTAGGGCAGAAAATAGCCCCCTTCGAAGATGCATAGTCGGCCCAGACTATAACAGCCGTGAAACCGTTGGACTTAGGGAGATCCGTGATCATGTCACAGGAGATCTGCTGGAACGGGCGAGTGGCGGTGGACTTGTTGGGGGTGAGCGGGGGGGTTGTGGGGTGAGTATTGACCTTGTGCTGCTGACAAAGGGCGCAGCCCTCAACATACTTGCGAACGTACTGGGCCAAACCAGGCCACCAGAACTCGCTTGCAACGAGCTGTCAAGTCTTAAGAAAGCCTGGGTGACCAGCAGACTCGTGGTCATGGCAGCGCTGCAGGATAGACTTGCGCAGGCCATTGACAGGGGAAATATAGACACGTCCCTGGTAGGTCAGGACGCCTTCGTGAAGTTGCCAATCGCTGAGGCGGGAGCGAAAGGCGGGGGGAATAGAGCCATCGAAGGCTTGGAGGGTTTGAAGGTATAGGGGATCGTCCTTCGATGTGGTCTTAATGTGATCGCGGAGGGCGGAATCAATGAGGCGGACAAAGATGGAGTCCGGGAGGAGGACAGTCTGAGCGTTGTCCGGCCCATGGGCAAGGAAGTCCGGGCGACGTGACAGGGCGTCCGGACCGGCGAGGAGGGAGCTGGGGACATGAATCATCTTGTAGTTGAAGTCCATGAGGTCTAATAGCCAGCAGGCTTGTTGGTGGTTGAGATTCTGCGGGGCTCGGAAGTACGTGAGGTTCTTGTGGTCTGTGAAGACTTGAACCGGCCAAGAGGAGCCGTGGAGGAGGTGGCGCCAGGACTTCAAGGCGCAGATAATGGCGAGAAGTTCCCGGTCATGGATATCGTAATTCCGTTCGGCGGGAGAGAACGACTGGGAAAGATAGGAGCACGGGTGCTAGGCTCCGTTTTCGTCGGTCTGTAGAAGGATGCCACCGGTGGCCACGCCAGAGGCGTCGGTCGCAATGGCAAACGGTGCGCTGGGATCGGGGAGGCGGAGGATGGGTTTGGAAAGGAAGAGTTCCTTCAGGCGAAGGAATGCGGTTTCTTGTGACGGACCCCAACTCCAAGGTTGGGTTTTCTTCGTAAGGTCTATGAGGGGGCGAGCTATGGTGGAATAGTCCAGGATGAATTGCCGGTAGTAGTTGGCGAATCCTAGAAAAGATTGGACTTCTTTGACGGAGGTAGGGGCTGGCCAGGAGGTGATTCCGTCAAGTTTAACGGGGTCCATGGCGAGCTTCCCGGGGGAGAGGATCATGCCGAGATAGTCCACTTGTTCCATAGCGAAGGAACACTTGGACAGGCGGAGGTGGAGGTCGAGTTCCTCCATACGTTGGAGGACTCGCTTTGTTCGTTCCATGTGGAGCTGCTTGTCAGGGGAGAAGATAAGGAGGTCGTCCACATAGATGACGAGCCACCCTTTGGAAATCATATCCCTAAACGAATCATTCATGAAACGTTGGAACGTAGCGGGGGAGTTAGTCATGCCAAAGAACATGACCATGGGTTCGAAGAGGCCCTTGTGTGTGAGGAAGGCGCCTTTCCATTGGTGTCCTTCCTTGATTCGGACATTGTTGTAACCCCATCTAACGTCGAACTTGGTGAAAACCTTAGCGTCTTGCACCTTGTTGATGAGGTCTTCGATCCGGGGTAAGGGATATGCATCTCGGATCGTCTGGTCGTTGAGCTTTCGGTAATCCATACAGGGTCTAAGCTTTGGGTTACCGTTGGTGTCTAGCTCTTTCTTCTGGACGAAGAAGAATGGGGAGGCTTGGGGGGAATTCGAGGGGCGGATAGCGCCGGATCGGAGATTCTCTTCTAGGAAGGCTTCAGTGGCTTCGCGTTCTCGCGGCGATAGCGGATATAGCTTGCCGATCTTGGGTTCGAAGCCTTCTTTGAGGTTGATCTCGTGGTCGTAAGTCCGCTCCGGTGGGAGCTGTCTGATTGGTTGTTCTTCAAACACCTTTCGGAACTGCTCGTACTCCGCTGGAAGGACGACCTCAGGTTTCTTGTTGAATTCCACCTGCATGAGCTGCATGGCGGAAGTAATCTTGGCAATGACTGGAGAGCCTAGAGGGTAAAATCGCAATCCACACCGCTGGATTCGGCCGATTCTGTAATGATCGTGAGCTCTCTGACAGAACTCATTCTCCGTTTCTTCGTCAAGATATTCGTAGAGTCGGGCATGGTCAACGCAGTTGACCTTGACTTGTTGTGGCGGAGTCCAATCGAAGCTGGGTCTTTTGAACCAGTCGCTATGTTCGGAGGTAGCGACGTTATGTTCCTGGAAAAGAACCTTGGATTGATCGCAGGATTTGGGGATGTCGATCGTCTGTTTGAACCAGTCGATCATGGGGTTGGTGGAGCAGAGCCAGGGAAGTCCAAGGATGACATTCTCGCTTCCGCAGGACATGACGTGGAAGAGGACTTTCTGGGTGATCCCTCCGGTATTGGCGTAGAGGGTACAGGTGAATCAGATTGCTCCGTGAGAGTTGCTGGATTGGTCGACATTCCAAACAGGGATGGGTTTCGGTAGTCGAGTAGTGGGGATCTTGTGCTTACGCACAAAGTCCCAGTTGATGCAAGAGATATCGGCGCCACTGTCAATCAGGGCGCGGGTGTCAACGGCTTTGAGAGAGTGCACGGGTACGATGAGCTGAACTGGGATCTGCATAGATTTGCGGGTCTCAGATACTAGTACATTGGCACACCTAGGAGGAGTCTGCGTTGACGGGGTCCTCCGTTCTAAAAATCCTTGCGGGAGAAGGAGATTCTAGCTACTGACTCGACTTCGTCATCGTCTTTGCAGTCAGCTAGCTCGGGGACATCATCCTTCTTCACCTTACGAGTCTTCTTGGGATTCTTGGGCGAGTCATAGACCTTGCACTCCTTTGCCATATGGCCAGTCTGGCGGCATCAGAGGCATCAGCCTTCCTTGAGACACTTCTGCCTTTCGGCTTCAGTGAGCTTGGGGGGTAGACGGACCGCGTCGACGTCCATGGCATCGGGATCCTTCTCTTCCTTCCTGGAATGGGTTGGCACGTACGAAGTACCGGGTTTCTTGTGTTGCTGCGCGATCCCTTGGGCTCAGCGGCGGTGAGAGTCGAAGAGGGCAACCTTCTTGTACCAGTCTTCAACCTTAGTGGGGGGTTTCTCCATCCGGAGAACGTCGAACATCAGTTCCTCGGGTATACCCGCCAAGTAATAGGAAACTAGAACCGAATCATCGGTTACTCCGGCGATGGATACCTTGGACCTGAACTGGGCGGTGTAGTTAGCTAGAGAAGGGGAATACTCGCCCTTCTTTCCAGGGATCATGCGCTTGGTGGCAAGCCAGGTGAGTGCGTTGGTAGTCAATTCTGAGTGAGAGAATACGGCTTCGAAGTCAGAGACGAAGTTGGACCACTTCCCAAGAGAGAAGCCTCCGCCTGAGATCTTGGATTCTCGGAAGGTATCAGCCCATGTGGATGCCGTACCTTTCTTCATGAAGGAGAGTGCGTAGGCGATTCTCCTTGCATCATCGTTGTAGATTTCTGCGTTAATCGAGAGGTACAATTGTACCAAGCGAAGCCAGGGCCTCGCCTTCGTGAGGTTTCCGTCGAAGTCCTCTGGGACTCCGAGACGGATTTCTGTGGGCTTGGTTCCCATGACGGGAGTCTGGGGCTGTGAAGCTGGTGGTGCCGTGACTGGGAAGATATGACCGCTTTGAGCGATCGGTGTCGGTGACAGTGGGGTGGGGCTACGAGGGATAACTGCGCCGGCTGAAAGCTGGTGGGACAGTAGTCTAGAGAGTTCCTGTGATTCTGCTTCCTCAGTGGGAGAGCGTAGCTCGAGGTCTAGGTCGGGGTTATCAGAGCCCTCAGTGGGTGCTTCTGAGTCCGATGTTTCTGAGGCTGAGGACTCGGGGTCCGGTGATTCTGTGGCTCTCCATGCGGTGGAGATCAGTGGCAGTCGGGCTGAGGAGGAGGGCCTACTCGATGGTAGCCGTGACGTGGTAAGCTAGAGCTTTTGTTATGCTTGGCCCGGGTAGGGTCGAGCGTAGACTCAAAGGGGTTTCTAGGGACTAGGGAAGTACCAGCGTTCTTGACGCTACGGTACGACTGGGAGCCTTCGGGCGAGGTATCTGCTTATGAAGAGCACGCTCAGCATTGAAGGGTTCGATGAGTCCAAGGTGGACGAGTCTTATCCCGTTACTCGGGAGATCGAGCGTAGGAGTTATCTCAAGGGTAGGATTGAGTAGCTCTAGCTTAAGGAGTACAGGCGTAGGAGCTATGGTTTATATACGCGAGTCATGGAAGGTCATGGAAGCCCGTGAAACGAGCGGGAGAACAAGGAACAAAGGGAGATATGACTCGGGGAAGCGTAGGGACCCGGGAGGAGTCAAGTCGAGTCATATCCGCTGCGGATCTGTCGATCAATGTCGATCAGAAGCAGCTGTCTATCAAAGATTATCATGAAACAAAGAAGTGGCCGGAACGGCCCAAAGTGACAGTGACAGTGGTGTCACTAGTCGGAAATGAAAAGGAGATGCGGTCCGTGGGAATATCGACCTACGTGCTGTATAGGGTGGTCTGGGTAGCGCCAGATGAGATGGGTAGCGACCCCATCGAGACTAAGCTAAGTAAAAGAAAAAGAAATGAATAAACGGGCCAGGTCAACTCGTAACAATACGAAGAAAACGACCGGTCTGGGTGCGTAGAAGAATGTGGTGAAGGCGATGATGAAAGTGAAAAGAGAGATACAATGCGGCAGGAAACGGATGGTAATTGATCGGCGTTATGTAAAGTGGAGGGAACAGGTATGGTACGATTGAACGGAACTGTGCTATCCGGTCCGTGATGACCAGAGCCATGACTCATGGCCATGGTGGTGGTTGCCTTGTTGGTGTCAGTGTCGGTCCAGGTGCGTCAGTTGAACGTGTCGGCGGTGATTTCAGCGTCTGTCTTGCGTCGGGTGGTATCGTTGCTGGTCTGGTGCATGCAGGAGTGTGTCCGGTCTACCTGGTAGTCGTTCCAGGCCTTGATGAGGTATGCATTGAACAGCGGGTCAGCGTATGCTGCGTCCGGAATCGTCAGTTTCGTTTGTGGACAACAGTTAGTGGCTACGGATGGTGATGCAACGGACACGGATTGGTAAGCGGTCCAGACACAACGAGGTGGCGACAAGCGCGATGACGCTGTGGACGTCAGTTGGTCTATACTTGATCAGATACACATGCAGCCAGCGAGGTGCGGAATACAAGTGCCGTTTGGGAGATACAAACGCTGGTCCGGTCCACGTATGACCTTTCCAGAGCGAATGTACCCAGATACATATGGGCAGCGATGGACAAAGTGATGTGGCTCATCACAGAATGCGCACTTGGCGACGTAGGCAGACGACATGAAGTCCTTGGGGGTGGTCAGCGTCAATGAAAAGATAGAGACTGGTTTTGGTCCGTAATAACCGGTCCGACGAGGGCGAACGGACTGCTTGGGATGACGATGGTTGGAGGACAGTTTGCGATGTGAAGGCTTTGGCGGTGGTGACGGTGTGGCAGGTGATGGGATAGTCCAGGGTAGTGGTTGCATAGATGGACGGGTTGGCGATGGGATCTGGGGTAGTGGTTGCATAGACGGATGGGTTGGCAATGGGATCTGGGACGGTCCCGGATTGACTGTTGGCGATGGAATAGACAGTGGTGGCGGAAGCGACGGTGGTGATGGTGGCAACGGTGGTGGTGATGATGTCGTGGGTGGTAAGGATAGTGGTGGCGATGACAGTGTCTGTGGGGTACTTTCGATGTGGACCAGACTCAACATGCGACGGGATCCTCTCCCCTTCTCATATCTGGGGTAGAGCTTCAGGACGGCGATGACAAATGACTCCCAATTGGGTGGGATGGCTTCGGCTTCAGGAAGTGTTTCCCAGAGCTCTGCCTCATCGAGCTTGGCATACCGGATTGCGGCTTGGGTTAGTGTGGACTTTGGTAGTCCGACTGAGTCGACTAGGTCTTCGATGTCATCTAAAAAGTTCAGGAGGTTAGTCAGTGTCCCATTGAATAGGGGTGCGTTGGGTGATCCATGGATCGGTAGTCTGAGGAACGGGTTAGTCATCGTGACGGATCAGGTATGTCGGCTGGTTTGTGCTAAAAATAGACTTGGTATGTAAATGGTGGCAGAGGCATAGAAAAAGGGATGCAGATATGGGTCGGACTTAGAAGGCGGTGCGGTAAATGACACGATGGTGGCGTGTACGTAATAAGGGATGGTCGTCGCCGGAAAAGGAGGAAATGATGATGGACGAGTGATGGGATGAGTCTGGAGTGTCGGGTAACGTAGGGGATGATCACAAATGCTAAAGGAAAACTGCTGGATGCAGTCCAGAGTGTGACGAAGCGATGTCTAAACGGAATGAAACGTGATGGTAAAAAAAATCTATATGGTCGGTAAATGTTCCCTTGGCACGTATGCCTCAGGATCATCGAGAGAAAAAGGACTGTGAAAATTTCCGGGGCACCTCTAGAACCTCCCTCGCGGTGGGCTCCAGTTGTAGAAACAATGGAAAGTTCTGGTTAACTTTCCTATATGTGAAGGGTACGTTCATTCATCCCTATAAGGAGGTCCAAAGGTGGAGGTGGTATGCCGGATGGAAGGTGGTCCAAGGAAGAAGGAGAGGGTCCGAAGGTAATCTGGACTGAGAATCGGTAGTCCGGAGGTACATGCGATAGTCCAGACTTGTTAGTCCGAGACAAAAGGTGGTCGGTGACAGCGAAGACGATGGGGACGTGCGGATGGATGGACGTGCAGTGTGGAAGATACGTGCGAGGAAAACCAGAAGATGTATTTCAAACGGGATGTATAAGACTTTATAGTCTGGGCATATCCTGGACTGTGAAGGGTTGATGAAACAACAAGTACAAACTCTAAAAAGTGGAGGGAATATGAAATGATACGTTGTGATGACGGTGACATATGTCCGAGACCGAAAAGGATATATTGAAACGACTACAAAGTGATAAGGTGAAACCGACATGGACTGGACTAAGACAACGTGAACTGGATTGACTCGGACGGACTCAGATTGACTCGGACGGACTCGGATAGTCCCGGATGAACTCGGATAGTTCCGGATGGATCAGATAGATGTCGGATATGCTCCTATACGAGAACAGAGATCCCCAGATCTCTACATCGGGCTATATAGTTTTTGTATTTTCTGACTTGTAATGCCAGCATACGGCTCACCCGCATTCCATGTCTATCGTCTAAGTCCACACATCGTCAACTGTCCACTGCCCAACGTTGTTCCATTGTCTCTCATCGTCTCCAACGCCTTATGCCAACCAATCTCTTCAATCTGGACCATTGGACTTTCCGTTTCTCCTCATTTTCAGTCCGGTTCGCAATCGGACTAGTTCCTAGCTGGGTTTAGTACACCGGACTCACCTCCAGACCTTCCTCCCCGAGTTAGAATCCCTTTAGGGATGAACGCATCGTGCCCTCTGACCCTCTCTGCAAGTCCAGGACTAC
>JBBPSV010001194.1:0-10495 GCA_038093795.1 Retiboletus fuscus | reverse complement strand
CCTCTCTTCCTCCGCGCGTCCCCAAGCGGGCCGTACTTCTTATTCGGTGCATCAACATACTTTGTCACACTGATATGCTACTTCTTCATGCCCGAAACCAAGGGCAAGAGCCTGGAGGAGATCGAAGTTGTTTTCGAGATGAAGAATAGTGCTATGTAGCCCACACCGACTACGTGACAGATTGTTGATTGACTATTTACACCCCCGATTTTGGAGACATTCTAGACTCAAACATCACGTTTCGTTTCATGAAGGTTTCGGAATGGCACTTCATGTCCCTGGCAGATGACACGGTTACAAGTATTACAGTAAGGCTCTCCCCGCGCTCCACTGGTTATCTGACACTCATCTACGACTGTCGGGCGCAACTTCCGCAATATGCCACTTCCATTACCAGCTTGAGACAATTCTGGACTCTATGTCACGACAGGCATGTAATATGATGACCACAACACCTCCTGCGGACGGACAACGTGTTCGATGATCTACTCTTATCCAATTGGAACTTGGCAAAGTAGATGCAAAAATGGCAGTTTGGTTGCGTATTCCAGGTATGAGCCGCCTTCAATCAATAAATCAGCAAATTCAAAAGTTGCTTCAGAGCAGTCTGAGAGCTCAGACCGTCGGCTACCAATACGTAAGCATCGTTTGTGACCCTAAACTTCCCTTTTCGCCAACCTGTCCTCTAATTATGCCTCTCGAATGGCCTACGAAAGTCGTCTAGTGGTAACGTTGCATACCGTTTTGCTGAAACGATGATCGACACACAATTCACTCAGGGTTCCCGGTGCAGCGAACTGTGACGTGTTCGAGATGTGTGTACAATTAAATTGCCAACTCGAGGAGCCGGCAATCAGCTACACGAGGACGCCAGGTATAAATTATGGACGCCGAATGCTTTCCTGGTCAGCCCTATCCACCTCAGACTCAGACGTGTTTCAGCAACTGCCAAACCTAGAGGTCCTTCCCCATCCACTTGTCATCGTCTAGTACGTATCTGTCATCCTTCGCTATGATGTGCAGTTCCTGACTTGGCTCTGTTGTCTATTCTAGCTGCATCACCACTCGAGTCCTCGTCGATAATATAATCATATCGATGATATCCAGAACTATCATCGCGCCCCTCACCGCTAGCTCTGCCAGGATCCAATGATTGAGTATCATACCCCATGGCTCGTCACCCATCTGACCGCCAATGGTATGTGACCATGAAACGTGGTATGAGCCCTGGTGGTGCTGCCGTCGGACAAGTTGTCATATTTGAGCAGGTTCCACGGGAATGACATGCAGTACCCACAACTAGTAAGGTACTTATTATACTTTCGCTGTAGTATGTAAACATGTTTCATACCATGAATCACTGGAAAGTGGAAGCATCCCTACTGGGCATATGGAAACTGGAACCACATGGTATGGGGTCGAGCCATTCAATGTGACCGGGCCTGACATCCTGGATACTACATGAATTGCTACGCTTTAGTCGGCAGGGCTTGGTGCCCAGCTACATCCAAGAATGTGCCACTTTTTCGGAAGTCATTGTGTGCATCAGGGAATCTTTGGGTAACTCTTTGCATCACTTTGAGGTTGCGAAACTGAAGCCTAGGATGACCGGATCCAAGGTGCCAGGTCTATTCTGATCTGGTGCATAGTAGACAAGGAAGGAACCAGTCAAAATGAAGACGACAAACGTTCTGTCCATCCACGTGACCTGTCGGAAGTCGGAGGTAGATGGTGATCGATCGATAGCACAGGCTCGTCGAACTTGATTCCTTGCCTTCACTACCTTCACCACCACCACTACGTTGACTCTCAGTTTTACTGTTCACAGATACGCACGCTCTCTAGAATGTCAACGGAAAATGCAGTGGGCTTTGAAAGCATTCGAGAAAAATTCGGCCGTTTCAGGATCCTTATCGTTGGGCGGGCAAATGCTGGCAAAACGACTATCCTCCGCGCAATCTGCAACTCCACGGAAAACCCAGAGGTATATGATGGTAATGGAAACAAGGTATGGGTCTGAGTTGGTGCATCTGGTTAAGTGGCATGCTAAGCCGTGTGATCAGATTGATCTGTCCCAAGTGGAGGGATCCACAGGGGTAGGTACCGCTACACATTAGACTGAGACATGAGGCCTGTACCAATCATTGTTAGCGTGGAGGGCACGACATCGAGAATGAGCTGATCTTCCGGAGCAACGATAAATTTGTCTTTCATGACTCGCAGGGCTTTGAGGCTGGTCGTGAAGATGAATTTCTGAGAATGAAGGAATTTATTGCTGATCGTGCAAAGACTACTTTCTTGAAGAAACGTATTCACGTGATATGGTAACAGGTAGAGCTATGTGGTAGGCATTGACTGATTGTTCTGCTGGACAGGTATTGCATTCCAATGGACACACTTGAGCGGGCAATCCAACGAGCTGAGGAAAAGTTCTTTGGAGAATGTGACCCTGGAAATAGTGAGCTCATTATCATTGTAGTCTTCTTCAGCTCAATGATGGTCTGTTCAGTTCCTGTTGTTGTGCTGTTCACTAAATTTGATGCACTATTGCCTATGGCTATGGGCAAACTAGCACATGCTGATCAACAGCTACCAGTACTGGAGAGAGTGTCAAAGGCCCAGTCACTCATTGAAGGGATTTTTAACAATGCCAATGTATGGGGCCGTCTCTCTCAAATGAAGCATATACCCAAATGCTGTGCTCAGACAAAAGGTATTTATCAGGCTTTCCTAATACAATGGGATCATACTATTTACCTGTATGTAAGCCATGCACAAGTCTAATGAGGGATGTAATATCCTGCTGGAAAATACAGCAAGAGCTTTGAGTGATGAAGCTTTGCAAATGCTGCTTGTTTCAGCCCAGGAAACAAATCTAGCACTTTGTGTCAAATATGCAGTAAAAAAGTAAGTTATACAAATGTTGCATATTCTGCATAGCCTGACACCTTTGTTCAAATAAAGGATGATATATGAGGTAGATAGGGTGTGCAACTCTGCACTTCCTTTGCAAAGTATGAACATCATAGGTCTTGAAAAGCTTGCAAAATGGTTTCCACATTTTTGGGTAAGGAAATATTTCACATTAAGTATTTCATGCATATTAATGGATGCATACTTATTATTGGCTGAACTCTGATGATCACAGTCTGTGAGTGATACATTCTGGAATGCTGCCAATGGTCATGATGTCATGTCTGTTGCCTATCTTTTCCTGGAAATCATAGGATGTGAGCTATGCATTATGGTGTCTTTGTAAGAGTGGTGATATTGATGATTCCATATCTGTTCTTCATCTTGCTCTGGTGATTGTAGCAGGTAGGTTATGCATCATGCCATGTGAATGAGAGTGATGGAGCTGATGATCCCATGTCCATTCTACATCATGCTCTGGCAACCACAGGAAGTGAGTTATATATTTTGGCATGTTGATGAGAGTAATCATGCTGATGATCCCATGTCCTTTCTTCATCCTGCTTGGAAATCATAGTGGGTGAGTTGTGTATTGTGGCATTCTGAAATTTTGACACTGATCATGCTGATGATCCCATGTCCATTCTTCATCCTGCTCTGGCAATCAGACTGTAAGTTATGCATTGTGATGTCTTAGTGTGAGTGATGATGCTGATGATCCCATGTCTATTCTTCATCCTTCCCTGGAAATCATAGACTGTGAGTGTGTATTGTGGCATGTTGAAAATTAATGATCATGCTAATGATCCCATGTCCATTCTTCAACCTGCTCTGGAGATGATAGCAGGTGAGTTGTGCAACTTGAATATGGTAGATTGCTGAGAGTAATGATGCTGATGATCCCATGTCTATTCATTCTTCTACTATGTCAATTATAGACTGTGAGTTACACATTGTAGCATGTTGGTGATAGTGATCATGCTGATGATCCCATGTCCATCTTTCATCCTACTCTGGTAATCATAGTGGGTGAGTTGTGCATTCTGGCATGATGAGAATGACCATGCTGATGATCTCATGTCTATTCTTCATCCTGCTTGGGCAATCATAGGATGTGAGTTTTTCATTGTGGCATATTGATAACATGATCATGGTGATGATTTGATGTCCAATCTTTATCCTGCTCTGGAAATTATAGGGAGTGAGTGACATTGTGGCATGTTGGTGAGAGTGATGATATTGATGATCACCTATCTATTCTTCATTCTGCTCTGCTCTGGCAATTACAGCGGGTGAGTTGTGGATTGTGGCATGTTGGTGAAAGTGACAATGCTAATCATCCAATGTCCATTCTTCACCCTGCTATGGAAATCATAGTGGGTAAGTTGTTTGTTGTAGGATATTGGTGAGAGTGATGATGCTAATGATACTATTTCCACTTTTCATCCTGCTCTGGAAATCATAGTTTGTGAGTTGTGCATTATGGGATATTGGTGAGAGTACTGATAATAATGATCCCATGTCCATTCTTCATTCTCCTCTGGAAATCATAGGGTGTGAGTGACACATTGTGGCAGGTGGCAAAAGTGATCATGCTGATGATTCCATTTCAATTCATTCTGCTCTGGAAATTATAGACTGTAAGTGTGCATTGTGGCATGTTGCTGAGGGTGATGATGCTGATCTCACATCCATTCTTCATCCTACTCTTATAATCACAGCAGGTCAGTTATATATTATGACATGTTGGTAAGAGTGATGATACTGATGATTCCTGTCCATTCTTCATCCTGCTCTGGAAATCATAGGAGGTGAGTTGAGTATTATGACATGTTGGTGAGAGTGATGATACTGATAATCCCATCTCTATGCTTCCTCCTGCTTTGCTAATCATAGACTGTGAGTTATGCATTGTGACATATTGGTGAAAGTGATCATGCTGATGATCCTATGTCCATCTTTGTGCTGCTCTGGCAATCATAGTTTGTGAGTTGTGCATTGTTTCATGTTTATGAGAGTAATCATGCTGATAATCCCATCACCCCTCTTCATCCTACTCTGAGAATTATAGACTGTGGGTTGTCCACTGTGGCATGTTGGTAAAGGTGATCATGCTGATGATCCCATCTGCATTCTTTAACCTGCTCTGGCAATCATAGTGGGTTAGTTGTACATTGTAACAGATTGAGAGTGATCATGCTGATGATCCCTTTTCCATTCTTTTCCATTCTCTGAAAATCATAGGAGGCAAGTTGTGCAGTGTAGCATATTGGTGGAAGTAATCATGATCCTATGCCCTTTCTTTATCCTGCTCTGGTGATCTCAGTGGGTGAGTTGTGTATTGTGTTGGTGAAAGTGATCATGCTGATGATTCCATTTCCATTCTTTATCTTGCTCTGGCAATCATAGGATGTGAGTTTTGCATTGTTGTACATTGATAAGAGTGATGCTGATGATGATCCTATGTCCATTCTCCATTCTGCTCTGACAATCACAGAATGTGAGTTGTGCATTGTGTCATGTTGGTAAGGGTAATGATGCTGATAGTCCCATGCTCATTTTTTACCCTGCTCTGACAATTATAGGATGTAAGTTGTGTAGCATGGCATGTTCATGAGAATGCCCATATTGATGATCCCATGTCCATTCTTTATCCTTCTCTGGAAATCATAGTTTGTGAGTTGAGCATTGTTACATGTTGGTGAAAATAATCATACTGATGATCCCATGGTCCATTTGTCATCTTTCTCTGGAAATTATAGAGGGTGAGTTGTGCATTATGGCATATTGGTAAGAATGATCATGCTGATGATCCCATCTCCATTCTTTCCCTACTCTGACAATCAGACTGTAAGTCATGCATTGTAGCATGATGGTAAAAATGATGATGCTAATAATTCCCTGTCCATTCTTCCTCTTACTCTGGAAATCATAGACTGTGAGTCATGTATTATGGCATATTAGTGAGAATGGTCATGCTGACAATTACATGTCCATTCCTCATTCTGCTTTTGCCATTAGTGGGTGAGTTGTGCATTCAAATTATGTCATGCTGATGAGAGTAATCATGCTGATTATCCAATTTCCACTCTTTCTTCTGCTCTGGCAATCATAGGATGTGAGTTGTGCATTGTAGCATATCAATGACAGTAATGATGCTGATAATCCCTTCTTCATTCTTCATCCTGCTCCGGCAATTACAGTTTGTGAGTTGTGCATTGTGGCATATTGGCAAGAGTGATGATCTCATATCCATTCTTCATCCTGCTCTGGCAACACAGTTTGTGAGTTGTGCATTGTGGCATGCTGGTCAGAGTATGATGCTAACAATCAAATGTCCATTCTTCATCCTGCCCTGACAATCATAGCAGGTGAGTTGAGCAACATGGCATATTGGTGAAAGCCTGAGTGATGATTCTGATAATCCTGTATCCATTCTTCATTCTGCTCTGGCAATCATAGAAGGTGAGTTGAATATCATAACATGTTAATAAGAGTGATGGTGCTTATGATCCACATACATTCTTCATCTTGCTCTGGTAATTATAGCAGGTGAGTTGTGCATTATAGCATACTGATGAGAGTGATGGTCTGACAATCCCATGTCCATTCTTCATCCTGCTCTGGCAATTATAGGAGGTGGGTTTTCTATTAAGACATGTTGGTAAGAGTGGTCATATTGATGGTTCCATGTCCATTCTCCATCCTATTCTGGAAATCATAGTCTGTGAGTTATGCATTATAGCATGCTATTGAGAGTCATGACACTTACATATGATCCCATGTCCATTCTTTATTCTCCTCTGAAAATCATAGACTGTGAGTTATGCATCATGATATGTTGGTGAGAGTGATAATACTGATGATCCTATGTCTATCCTTCATCCTGCTCTGGCAATCATAGCAGGTAAGTTGTGTAGTGATACTGATATGTTCATGAGAGTGACCATGATAATGATCCCATGTCCATTCTTTATCCTTCTGTGGTAATCATAGGGTGTGAGTTATTCAGTATAGCATGTTAGAGAGGATAATGATGCTGATGATCTATATCCATTATTTATTTTTCCCCACAATAATAGTTGGTGAGTTGTGCACTATAGTATGTTAGGAAGAGTGATTAAACTGATAATATCATGTTTGTTCTTTATCCTACTCTGGCAATTATAGATGGTGGGTTCTATATTATTGCATGTTGTTGAAAGGAATCATATTAATGATCTCACACCCCTTCTCCATTTTCTAGTTGGTAAGTTATATGCTATGGTATGTTAGTGAGAATGATTATGCTGATGTTCCCATGTCTATTGTTTATTCTGTTTCAGAATGTGAGTTGTACATTGTGAACTGTTACTAAAAGCTATAAAGTTAATAATCTGATCTTGGTCTTTCATCCTTCCCTGGCTATCATAGTCTGTAAGTTATATATTATCACCCAATGGTGAGACTTATCATGCTAATGATTTCATGTTTGTTCTGTAACTTCCTTGGGTACTCATAGGAAGTAAGTTATATATTTTGACATAATGACAAGGCTAATCATATTCATGGTTACATGTTCTCTTTTACATTGTGTTATTATTATAGCCTGTAAGTATATATTCAACTGCAACACCATAATAAAATCAATAATAACATCCTATCTCTCCTCCAATTAACAGACAGTGAGTTTCCTTACTTTTCTATTATCTGAGCATTCTGAATTCTATACTTGTTTTATAATTTCACCACTGTTAGACGGTCAAGAAGCATCAAGTGCATCACCTCCTTTTATCTATTTTTTAATCCTAATACTTTATCATATAGTCTTATATTTCTGAAAGTCAAGTTCATATTCTGAAACCAAACAATCAAGTAAGCTCCCTAGTCTTTAAATTACACATTGAAGTCTGATTCAAATTCAAAGGTCAACTTTGCCACATGGAAACACATCCTTCTGGCTGGTATTGGTATGCTTTAATTGCTTATTGTACCTGTCTTTATTAGTAAACAGTATCAATTTCTCATCATATAGATATACTTCTCATACTGGAGCATTCTTTCTATCTTTTTCAGCAAAACAATCCACAACCAGTTTTGTGTGCTGCTGAAAAGTACAACACATCCAACATATCCACTAGGGTTAGAGCAGCCATGAAGGAAATCTTCAAGAAATATGGAAAAGCATCCAAAGAGGAGAGGGTGAATATGGTCTTGAGTGTCATTCTTCAGAACCGTATGGGTGAGTTAAATATGATTTTTAATATTATAACCATTAATAGTTCTACATATTTCAGCAACTCAATAACTCGGTTCTTCTGCTAAGGTTGTGATATCAAGCCATTCCAAGGGACAAAGTTGACCACAAGAGATTGAAGGAAGACTCAGATGGTTTAAATACCAATGGATTCTTAAAAATGCATCAAATTCTTGGTGAAATTTCTATGTACATGACTGTTTCTTGATGTTCCATGACTCAGCAGTGTTGAATAGCAGACTTGGGGCATTTTGTGTTTCAAAAGAACTGATATCCAGTTATTTATATCCAAAAAAATATGATAACAGGCTGAAAATTGGAGATATTTGAGATAAAGTTTGTTCCACATGTTCCATCTCTAACTTTCTTGGGTTGTACAATGTAGCACACAAATACAGCAGATTGGACTGCATTTCTCAAAGCCTAAGAGGGCAGTTATGGACAGGGTCTAGGCAACCTTTCATCATGCATCTGTTTCATAGAATCCTATATCTACTACCAAATGGCAATCAAAACCATATGGGGAAAGAAACAATATTTACTATGCAATGACATTGTTACAAGCCCTACTCACATGTCCACCAGCCATCACCTACTAGTACATATTTGGAGCAGCAAGTACTATGCATTCACCTCATCTTAGCAATTAGAACAGAACCTCAGCAGCCTCTTCGGAAATGTAGCAATTGTTATGCTTGGCCCAGGTAGGGTCGAGCATAGACTCAAGGGGAGGTTCGAGGACTAAGGAGTACCAGCGTCTTGGATGCTACAGTACGACGGGGACCTTCGGGCGAGGTATCTGCTCACGAAGAGCATGCTTAGCGTCAAAGGATTCGATGAATCTGAAGAGGACAAGTCTTATCCCAGTCTTGGGAGATCGAGCATAGGAGTTATCTCAAGAGTATGATTGAGTAGCTCTAGCTTAGGGAATACAAGCGTAGAGACTAGGGTTTATATACGTAGGTCGTAGAAACCCTTGGAAACTCGTGGAAGGAGCGGGAGAACAAGGGATGAAAAGAGATGTGACTCGGGGAATCGTAGGGACTCGGGATGAGTCGAAATGAGTCACATCCGCTGCGGATCTGTCGATCAGTGTTGATCAGAAGCAGCTGTCAATCAAAGATAATCATGAAATGAAGAAGTGGCCAGAACGGCCTGAAGCGACAATGACAGCGGGATCATTAGTCGGAAATGAAATGTATGATATGGTCCGTGGGATAACTGCCGTTGTACCATGTGAGACAAGTCTGGGTTACACCAGACCAAGCGGAGCACGCTCCGCTGAGACTAAGCTAAGAGAAAGAAAGAAAATGAACGGGGCCAGGTCAACTCGTAACAGCAATGACCTACCAACTGCCAACTACGATGCCTGATGTAGCGGACACATCCTCGACAAGCAACAGCTCACTCTCCCTAAGCCATATACTCACTGCACCCGGCCTCGCCACGTGTCCTGCCGCCATCATTCGAGCACTAAACATAAATGCACATGTCCTCCATGGAGCACCATATAGCCAGGCAGACCAGGTCACAGGTCATAGTCGACGATGCTGAGCACGTGCTCTCACTCCCGCTCCCGTCCCCATCCAACCAGGATACCATTGTAACACTCACGTAGCTCATGCTCGTGATCATGGTTCTATGTCCGTGATGGCACTCGCCCCTGTTGGACCATGGCGGCCATGTCAAGAGAGATGTACATCTGGATGGGATCCTGAGCTGTCGCGAGTGCAGGTGTAAGCATAAAGCGCGCAGCGTAGGCGTCGGTCGGGTCAAGATGTTCACAATAGACCGGGACGAGGATGAGTCAAGTTCAGAGGCCGAACTTCGTGAGCTCCTACACAAGCCCGCTCGATGGCGTAGTGAGGTCGCCTTTGGAGGCTTCGGGACCATAGCATCATGGAGAAGAATACGGGTCCATTGCAAGGGTTTGCCCCAACGTGAAGAAGTCTGGTTCAGTACATAGCTCCGCGATCGTGCTTATGAGCTTGTAAAACGCACGCGCGTTCACCGTACGCGATCAGCATGGTGACGTCAAAGACCCCGAGATGGGAGTACGCCATGTCCTCAGTGCGAAACATGGCGCGCTGCGATGCCCATCACACCTTTTCGGACACTCTGGTGCAACTCAGTACAAAGTTCCATATGTCGGCTTTGGGGATGCCTGTCACTTTGGCGATGGTGGTAACGACTGCCTCGTTGTCTTGTCGTTGACGCGCTGTAGAAACAACGGAAAGTTCAGGTTAACTTTCCTATATGTGAAGGGTACGTTCGTTCGTCCCTATAAGGAGGTCCAAAGGCGGAGGTGGTATGCCGGATGGAAGGTGGTCCGAGGAAGAAGGAGAG
>JBBPSV010001192.1:0-10499 GCA_038093795.1 Retiboletus fuscus | reverse complement strand
TTCCGATGAAGCGTTTGTTGAACTGATACAAGTTGGGGATCTCTGAACGGAATCGAAAACTCGCGTCGTCGATAAAGAAGAACAGCGACGAGTAGAGTGCGACCCATATCTTGATCGGACGGTGAGTGTGATACCCACAAGCCGTTATGGCATAATAGATGCCCTCTCGCAAGTACGTCCGCACGGAGGGGTTACCGTCCACAGGATAGCCGCGTCGCACCGCTTCGTCGATACATTCCTGGTGGAGCTCGTGGTCGTACGGCGTGACTTTGTAGGGGACGTCACACTGCGCAAGAACCCAGCGAATAGTTGCGCCGATGGTCTGAATCTGCGAGTGGCCTCGTGAATTAGTGAAAGCCAGTTCAAATTCCATTTCCACTCACCTGTTGCGAGTCGAGCATCGCAGTTGACGTTGAGCGCGTGGGGTATCTGCCGCTGTTCTTATACTCGGTGATACGTTAATTCCCGCCGTCGGTCCCAGGCCCATTCAGAAGATGTTCACCGGTACATATCCGCAGGTCCGGAAGGCACCCCACCATATCCAGTATCACTGTCAATGGCAGTCCATTCTAGTTGGAACGTTGCATAACTGCTTTCCTTGCGTGAGATACGCTCGGCTGGCACTGCCCTGACGGAGCGAAATAGAGGCTGTCGTCCATCATGATGCGGCTGTGCAAATTCATAAGCACGTTGCAGTGAAATTAGGCATTCAGACCAACTACATCAGCATTGCAGAATCATGCGGCGGCGGCGGCGGCCCCCGAATAGGGGTTTCACATGGTCCGAGGTAAAGTCGTCCAGCGACAATGTTACATACTGTCATTCAGGAAGACGTTTATCGTGTTGGCAGGCTCCTCATAAGGCACTTTCCTACAGATTTTCGGGCATGATGGGCATGAAAATGACAGTCAGCCTATCTGAAATGTGAACGTGAACGCGCCGGTCCCCCATTCCCGTACATCGTCCGCGACCCCTGAGATCAATCCAGATGAGGTCTCGGATAGGAAGGTGCCGCATGGTTGCATCAAGCTGCTCCCGTTGGCCAGCGTCCGGACCATCTTGCCTATCTCCACCGATGGGCAGTGGAGCAATCCATGAAAGCCTAACCTGAAGGGTCTAGTTGGAGATGATTCGTCCTCGGACGTGGCAACCCTCGCAGAACGTTCGCGACGATACATCTTTGATGGGAAATGCACCCTTGTGTTTAGAAGTTCGGGGGGGCACGCTCCCCGAAATTGCCGATGAGCGATGTCGCGTCGGGGCGCGACTTGATCTTGGTCAAATCCGGCCTAGCACGCCTGCTGTTCGGTTCGCCCAACCAATCGAACGTGTCCCAGGAAGGAAAATAACACTCCGTGTCCTTAAGGGCATCAAACGGGCTGTGGCACGTTAGACGCCATTGGTCAACTGGTCCCTTGAAACGCGGATCAGATGACTGCAGCGCTCAAAGGTACGCCATCCTCTCGAGCGCAGCAATTACCCCTGATATCCAACATGCCATCCCCATGACACCTCTGCGTTCCTCAACGACATTGATTGGAAATTTGTTGAATCCCCGTTTTCATCAAAAGGCCGAAAAGTGCGCACGTCTCGACTTTGGACGGACGCTGCGATGCACGAGCGGCAGAGAAGCACCAAATGCCTGCAATGTTAAATCTCCTGGCAGAGTCCATGCAACTTGGTTAATCGTCATTGTATTCGTAGAACCCTCTTCTGCTCTTTCTTCCCAACCACTGAGCGTCGACCATGCGTTCGAGCAGCACCGAAGGTCGGTATTTAGAATCGGACGTGCCTGTGTAGAGCGTCTGCTGTATCGAGAGACACGTATCGAGACCGATACTACGAGGTTGCGTTAGCGACCTTTTCGAGTATACCACCCCGGAGACTCACAAGTCAGCTGAAAACAAAGATCAGAAATTGGCCGACAAACGCGAGACAGCAAAGAGTACTCACCAAGCTGGAGTGGACCCATCGGATGGGCCATCCCAAGTCTGAACGTCTTGTCAATGTCATCTCGCGTCGCAACGCCCTGTGAGTGGAGGAACATGAGCCTCTAGCTTTGAAGTGACATCTAGTGTGAGAGCAACCTTTTCTAGGCACATGATTGCCTCGTTTATAAAAGGCATCAAGAGAGCGTTTGAGACGAAACAAGGGACATCCTGCGACGTTGCGACCTCTAAAGATCCGTCAGCGCAGTCTCACGACGTTCAAGGCTGACCGTCAACCTTTACCACACGCCTCTGCAAAGGCACGTGAGCGGTCGAGCGTGTCCTTGGACGTTTGCACCGCAGATATGAGTTCGACCAATTTCTGCAAACGAGCTCACCACCTTATTCCCTCACAATCGACGCGACGCACCATAACCGGAACCGGATTAAAGAAATGCAGCCCTACAAACCCCAAACCCCGCCCGTCAGCGCGTCTCCACATCTCAGCATGACAGCCATGACGGCGGGAACACGCACCCACGACCCGACCCGCAGCCCGCTTCCCCTCCTCCGACGCAGCAGACACCCCCTCGGGCACCACCGCCGCGGCGATCTTGGTGATACTGATTGACGACGTGTTGCTCGCCAAAATCGCTCCGTCATTCAACGTCTCCCTGAACCCGCGAGACACCCTTTTCTTCAACTCCACGTTCTCCGATACCGCTTCGACGACCATGTCCACGTCCCGCATCGCGCCGAGGGTGTCCACGAGGCGGATGCGGTCCCGGGCTTCGGCGGCGTCGGTGGGCGTCAAACGGCCTTTGGAGACGTCTTTGGAGAGAAGGGTGGAGAGGAAGGAGTGGGAGTGGGAAAGTTGGGTGGGGGAGGTGTCGTGGATCAACACGGGGACTTTGGCGCGGACGGCGGAGACGAAGGCGATGCCGGTGCCCATTTGGCCAGCGCCGAGGACCCCTAGTTGTTTTGATACCGTGCGCGATGGACATGGTAGATGCTTAGTTCTGAATCACGTGTAATGCCAGCTCAGGGGGCAAGAACCAGTTTGGAACACAACCCCGTTAGCAGGCTAGGATTTCCTACATGTACACACCCACGACCACATCAAACGCTAGACCAGCCAACTTTGATCGCGCAAGCCCTAGAGATAGAGGGAGAGTATATATTGAAACCTAGCATACCAGAAAACGAGCGTCAAAAAAAAAGAATCAGAGTCATCATGTACCAAAAAGCAACGCATTCACAAAACGAATCGCGATCGCGTACAAACGCGTGCAATTGGCGGGACGTGGGAATCGGAGACAACAGACGAGAGACAGAGCAGACAAAGCGAAAAAAAGAGATTCGGCGACGAAAACGAACGGAGCACTGTGCGTAAAAGAAACCGATGGTCGATGATCGTGGGGTAGCTTGAATCGATACACAGTAATAGGGCAATAAGGATGGGAATAGTTATGTACTTGTAATTGGAGATGGGACGGAGACGTGTGCGGTAGGGTGGTGATTGCGACAGGGGTTGGAATGCAGGTGGATGCACGAGGACAGATCTAAGTTGGAACAGTGGTTGCGTAGCGAAGCGAGGCCAAGTGAATAGATGCAAGCATGCGCTGGTGAAATAGTGTGCTGGTCCGTCACCAGGGTGATGCAGTGGTGAAATATGGAGTTGGGGGAGGAGACGAAACGCGCATATACGCGCCAAAAATCATCGCACTTAGCGATGATTCGGAAAAAAAAGCGTAAGCTCGGGGAGCTGGATCACCGTATCAGTTTTCCCCAATCCAAGACTCCTCCTCCCTTTTTACCTCCATCTTCCCGCCGCGGAAAGGCGTTCCAAAATCTGAGCGTCTCATCCCCAGCGCCGGTGACAATCGTCTCCCCATCAGGGCTCATAGCGAGATAGAGCACCCGATGCGTATGTCCGGTTAGTGAAGCGACTTGGGAAAGCGAAGGATATCGCCATATACATATTTGATTCTGAGCGGTCGTGCTCGAGAAGCCGTGGGTGCTGACGAGCTCGTGGGAAGTATGCGACCAGATAAGATTACAAACCTGCACCAGACCGTCAATCACGACGGGTGCTAGCAAAATATTTGACATACCTGGCTCCCAGTATCCAACTCGTTCAACATTGTCCCAGTGAACGTATTCCAAAATCGAATGTGCTTGTCCTGTGTTCCACCGCCCGTAGCTAGTACTCCAGAGACATGAGGGTCCCAAGCGAGCACCTTGACGGCCGCTGTTAGAACCATTTTCTCCCTTATCTTATCTCGTCATGTGACCAGTCTAGACACTTACTAATACCTACGTCATAGCTGACTGATGCTTTACCAAGCAGATACGTCATACCCTATACCCATTTACCTACCCTAATCTGGTCTGTGCACCAGATTCACAGTATATAAGAGTAGATACTTCGTCATGTATTTCCTCAGTTTTGGAAAAGTTATTCATTTGCCCTCTCTTGTCCACTTCAGACATAAGTTGGCATTGGTCCTAACATTATTCCAAAACTACTATCCTCACTACCCTGCTCTTTGCAGCCTCGCCCATCATAGCTTGCCTTACTTGTTGCCAACTCTTTCCTTGTTTTCCTACTCTTGTCCACATTCCCTGGGAATTTGAAGAATGACCTTACCTTAGGTCTTTGGATTATCTTGTGGCTCTTTGTCGCAAGAACTCACCCTACATCCCTCTTTGTATCAAACAGCTTTGTGCTTACCCACTCTATTAATTTGCCTTAGGTGTTGAGCCTCTGCTTTGCCTCTGTTCCTGGTATCCTTTCTCTCTCTCCCACTTCCTATCTCTAGTCCCTCTTTGGGACCTAAAGCGTTGTGGTCGCAGCCCACATCAGAAAAACACTGATTCCATGTTTGCATATATGGTCATCCGCCATCTAAATAAGGATAAAGTTGCTATTTCCCAAAGAGCACTAGGGGCCTTATTTGGCAAGGGCTGCCAAGCGTAAGATGCATCGACAATGTCTACTGTTCGCATGATTACAGTTATTGTCACGTCTCACGTGGGGAGTATTCCTGTCGCCATAGCCAGGTGTTTTGGATTCCCCCACACCATCCATCGTCCAAGTACTTGATTAGTTTAGAACCACTTCTGTTTGTGTGTGGCTTCTCACTCGAACAAATTCGTTAGTAGACTAGAGTTGGAAGGCTGCTGTGCACCTCACTAATCACTAAAAATATAATCATCATTTCCTCTTATCACACCGCCCCATCAACCATAGATGTTATTGACGACCAATCAGTCAAAGGACAAAGCACCTGAGCCAGTTTCAGAACACTTCTTTGGGATGAGCATGATGGACTTGGCCTTGCTCGAATCAGCAATACCTCCAGCAGCTTGATCAACGAGTCGTGCTCCAAGTCGCTCTTCAACCATCCACAGCCCAATGCCAACCTGGCAGATCTCCATGAATTTGCCATATTCAAGACCCTCAACGAGTCAATCCCGGAGTTCGATCAGCAGTATAGAGGACTTCCATATGCAAGGAGAGGAAGACTGCTACCCCAAGATTAGTACCATGGACCCCGTGTGGCAGGAGTATCTGACCGTGCATGCCAAATGGTACTCGACTTTTATGTCCAATCCTGCCTCAGCTGGTCCTCCTCCTTACCCTCCGAAGTGGGGTCCCTCATCAATGAGGAGCCCCCAACCTGTGATATCATCGAACTCATCCAAACTGATGAAGAGATGTCACCAACTGCTCCCAAGCCCCCCATTGTCCCCCTCGAACAGCTCGGAGTCGAGTTATCCCATTGGTCCTGCTCCCCTGCACCCTCTGTTGATGCCATGGAGACCAACTGTCTTTGCACCCACTTCTTCCCCTCCCAGCAAGTCCATCATGTCGAAGCCTGATGCATTCAATGGTGACCAGGACAAATTCGTACAATGGAACAGGCAGATGACCTTGTACCTGTGCAGATTCCCCATGGAACCCTCAGATTCGCAGAAGACAATGATAGTCTTGAGCTTTATGAGGGGCAACAACGCTGCAGGCCGATATGCTGACTTGTGGGTCGAGCAGAATATTGGCTCACTTCATACAGTTTTCTTCAGTAAATTCATGCAGGAACTCTTTGACATGTTCCAACCTAAAGCCCTTGCTCATGCCAGTGAGAAGAAACTCCTGGAAATGAAGCAAGGAAAAGGAATGGTTCAAGACTTCTTCACCCACATGAAGTCGCTGGTGTTGGAAGCGCAATACAATCTTGTGGTCCAAGGCCACACACTCATTGGTATAATTCAAAAAGGGCTCCACAATGACGTAGTGGAGTATGTAGAAAGATCCCAGCCAAAACTGCTTATGGATGACTCTGTAAAGCACTGGGAAAAGGCTCTCATTGAGGCAGAAGTGGTCCTCAATGAGATTAGTGATAGAAAGAAGGGTGTCCAGTCTATGCCAGCATCGAGATGGAACCCCCTGCAAAGGACCATGCCAGCTGCTCCTGCTGAGATGCCACACCCCAACCAACCTGGAGTGTTCCCTGGGGCTGGTGCCCCCATGGACATTGCCAAGGCTAGGGCTGAGGGTAAGTGCTTCCAGTGTGGGAAGAAGTGGCCCTGCCCGGAACACTTCAAACCACGAAACCTGCCTCACATTCGTGTAATACAATTCCGTGGTGTGAGCATTGCTTACACCAACGATGATGAAATGATCACTGGAATGAAAAGGGTCAAAGCAGAAGTGACCAAGAAAGAAACTTCAGTTGAACCGAAGAAAGAGTTGGGTTTTGGCAACACACAGTAGATAGATCAACTACTTGTGCTACAAAGTCTTGTATTGTTCCTTCCATAAATAAATTTAATATTCTAGAACAAGAACAAGGCAAGGTCATAAACTCAAAGGTAGTGTTAGTAAACCTACCCAAGTCAATCCTGAAGAAACCTGAGTCATCTTCAACAGCGATCCCCAAAAAGGATAAGGTTTCCAAGGTTAAGGAATCCAAGAAATCAATTGAGAAATCTGAGTCGTCTTCAACGGCAATCCTAACGAATAAGAAATCTCAAAAGAAATCTTGGATGAATATGGTTGACCCATGAAGTACCATGTGGATAAAGAAGGTTGTGGATGACATGGATAACCAAAGGACCCTCACTCATCTGAGGTCATTTGTTCATGACACCCGTTTCTCAGAGGTTGATTTGTCTCTTGTACAATGTATCAAAGATCTTTCGATTCCTGAGGCACACCTTGTGTTAAAGGAATTACAGGACAAACCTCGCTTCATGAGACAACAAAGGTCTTCTGATTCCTTTGAAGTCCCCCTCATGGTATTTACACCTTCGTCCAATGAAATCCAGGCCACAGTGTTGCTTGACTCGGGTTGTACGGGCTCATCGATAGATTCTGATTTTGTGGAGAAACATCATCTCCAAAAGTTAGAACTCCCCTGCTCAATCCCAGTCTACAACGCTGATGGATCTCGTAATACCAGTGATGCTATTACCCATTACACCCTGGTTGAACTTCATATTGGTGAACACATGGAACAAATCTCACTCGCCATCATGACCTTGGGAACTCACAATATATTCCTCGGTCTTGATTGGCTGAAATGTCACAATCCTTCCATTGATTGGTGCAAGTCGACACTCGAGTTTACTTGTGCTGATGATCATTGTCCCTGTTTACTCAACACTGAGGACAGTGATGACCTGGAGGAGGGTGATGAGCTTTTTGTTCGCCATTCAGATAGTCCCAATCTTGCTACAAAAATCGCAGCAGATCAATTCGAGGCACAAGGGAGAGCCAAACAATCATTCGAAGAAGCTGTTCCTTCACATTATCATGACTACTATGATGTGTTTGCAAAAGAAAACTTCGATGAACTCCCTCCTCAATGACCATGGGACCATGCAATCAATCTTATACCTGGAGATCACAAAGTGGATTGTAAAATCTACAACCTTACTCTTGATGAACAAAAAGAGCTAGATGCATTTTTGGAGGAAAACCTCAAATCTGGTTGCATTTGCGAATCCAAATCTCCATTTGCATTAGCCTTCTTCTTTATTAAAAAGAAGGATGAACGATTGAGACCTGTCCAAGACTACTGAAAAGTCAACAACATCACTGTGAAGAATTGTTATCCACTCCCCCTCATCAATGAACTCGTCGATAAGTTAAAGTCTGCTAAGTATTTTATGAAGTTGGACATTTGATGGGGTTACAATAATGTCAGAATCAAAGAGGGAGATGAATGGAAAGCGGCCTTCTGAACTAATTGAGGACTTTTCAAACCCTTGGTCATGTTCTTTGGGTTAACCAATTCTCCAGCAACCTTTCAAACGATGATGAATAGCCTTTTCAAGGACTTAATTGACTGAGGAAAGGTTGTTCTTTACATTGACAACATCATGATCTTCACGAAAGACCTTGACGAGCATCGTAAAATCATTCAAGAAGTACTTCAGATTCTTTGAGATAACAAACTTTTCCTCAAACATTCCAAATGTGACTTTGAGGAACTCGAAACCAAATACCTTGGTCTCATTGTATCTGAAGGAACCATGAAGATGGATGCCAGAAAGGTAAAATGAGTCACCAAGTGGAAAACACCCACCACTCGCAAGGAAGTTTGTGGTTTCCTCAGATTCCTCAACTTCTATCAGCATTTCATCCAAGATTTTGCCAAAATTGCTCGTCCCCTCAATGCCCTTTGTTCAGAAAAGAAAGATTTTCTATGGGATGGTGACTGTGACAAATCTTTTAATGCTCTCAAAGCAGCAATTACTACTGCTCCTGCTTTGCAAATGCCAATGGATGATGGAGTCTTTCATGTCAAAACTGATGGTTCCGGAATTGGCCTTGGGGCTATCTTAAGTCAAAAACAAGAAGATCATTACCATCCAATCGCCTTCATTTCCAAATCTCTATCAGATGCAGAATGAAACTATCATGCAGCCGATTTGGAACTTGCCACTATAATGTTTGTGGTAAAAGAATGGCAACACTATCTTCTTGATGCGCGACAACCGTTTGAGATTCTCACTGACCATAAGAATCTCGAATTCTTTCACTGTCCCCAAGACCTTTCCCATCGACAAGCTTGCTGGAATCAATACCTCCAGGAGTACCATTATACCATTGTTCATCAACCCAGGAAATCAAACCCTACCGATCCTCTGTCCAGGAGGCCAGATCATGGAAAGGGGGTGAAAAATGACAACAAAGCCATAACCATCTTTCCCCCTTACATTTTCACCAATCTTAAAGATGTAGAAGCTGCTGTGTGCTCTGTCAACTCCTTCGAAGAGGATATCCTTCACCACCAGAGTAAAGTTGAGTCATTTGTGACAAAAGGACTTGAAATGGAAAATTCCCTATGGAAACGTAAAAATGGCCTCATCTATTGGAAAGGAGTTCTCTATGTGCCAAAAGTACCTGCACTGCGAGAAAAGATAATCCAACAACATCACGATCACCCATTAGCCGGTCACCCCAGTATTTGTTGAACTTGTGATCTCCTATTCCAATGGTATTACTGGCCATCTATGTGGAAAGACGTTATCCAATATGTATCAGGATGTGATGTTTGTCAAAAGACAAAACCAAAGACAAAACATTCGGAACTTCATCCTAATCCTGTTGGAAAAAACCCATGGGAAGTCATTAGTGTAGATCTTATAGGTCCCTTTCCTGAGTCAAACAGAAAAGATGCTATCCTCACCATTGTGGATTGTTTCACCAAGATGATTCACATCTTTCCTGTCGCATCTTTCATTACAGCTCAAGGAGTTGCCAAGATTTTCAGAGATCATATCTTTAAACTTCACAGCCTACCAAAGAAGATTATCTCTGATCGAGGACCACAATTCGTATCCTCCTTCATGCTGTTACGCTTGGCCCAGGTAGGGTCAAGCGTAGACTCAAAGGGTAGATTCTGGGACTATGGAGCACCAGCGTTCTTGACGCTATGGTGCGACTAGGACCTTCGGGCGAGGTATCTGCTCACGGAGAGCATGCTCAGTGTCGAAGGGCGAGAGGAGTCCGAAGAGGACGAGTCTTATCCCGTTTGGTGGGAGATCGAGCATAGGAGTTAGCTCAGAGGTATGATTGAGTAGCTCTAGCTTAAAGAGTACAAGCGTAGAAACTACGGTTTATATACTCGAGCCACAGAAGGTTATGGAACCGTATGGAACGAGCGGGTGAATGAGGAGCCAAGAGAGATATGACTCGAGAAGCGTAAGGACTCAGGATGAGTCGAAGCGAGTCATATCTGCTGCGGATCTGTCGATCAGTGTCGATCAGAAGCAGCTGTTAATCAACGATTATCATGAAACAAGGAAGCAGTCAGAACGACCCGAAGCGACAATGACAGCGGGGTCATTGGTCAGAAATGAAAAGTATGATATGGTCCATGGGACAATGACCTACATGCCGTGTGAGAGGAGCCTGGGTGATGCCAGGCGAAGCGGTGTAGAGACTCGTACGTCTCTAGTGTCGTATCCCATCGTTTCACCACATCCTACAGACTGTCCATCGTCGTGTACACTCCATCCGGTCATCGTTTACCTAGTCCGGTCCGTCCTTCCTCACCC
>JBBPSV010001191.1:0-10509 GCA_038093795.1 Retiboletus fuscus | reverse complement strand
ACACGGATTCTCAGAAAGCCTCGTAAGTCATCCGTGTTCCATTCAAGCCACAAATACAGACTGCATTTTCAGCATCTTTGAAGGGCTGAAGTTGGCACTCAAAGATCCCAAGGTCCCACTTTTCATGCTCATGGGTTGTTCTGAGGTGTTAGGACTCAGTTTCGTCAACTTCTTCCCAACGTGAGTGTTTCGAGGATGAGAATTTTGTAGTCGAGATCATACATGTGTGCTTGCATTCAGGTTGACTGCCACTCTCGGCTACTCGACAACGATCACATTGTTGATGGCAGCGTACGTCCCGTAACATGTGATTGACTCTTGGTAATTATTCACTACGTCTGGTCAGCCCGCCGTGGGTCTATGCAACCATCGCGACGATAATTAATGCGCGCCATGCTGGTAAGCAGCTTTCTCTACCTCCCCCACTTGGCTGACTAGACGGGGATGCATGTATGCAGACGTCACTGGTGAACGGTTCTTCCACATCAACGCCGGGTTTTGGGTCGCCATAGTTGGCTACATCATCTCTCTGTCAACGATGAGGACGGCAGGGAGGTACTTCTCGATGTTCCTCATGACGTCTGGATTTTGTGGTACGTACCTTCCTTGTCCCGTGGTTAGAATTTCATCCTGTCTGACTTTTGCGCGGGTGCGGTGTGTTAGGGAGCTCGCTGGTGTTGGTATGGGTGGCTAATGTCGTCCCTCGACCACCGGCGAAACGCTCTGCAGCGATCGGCCTCGTGAACGGATTCGCAAATGTGGGAAATCTGTACGTGGTCGTGTGTTCTTCAGTCGTTAACCTCACGAACGGGCGCTTGACAGAATAGCATCCTACATCTGGAAAGCGAAATGGGGCCCTGAGTACCATCAGTCGATGATCATCTCCCTCTGTGCGTTTGCACTTGCAAGTTTTCTCAGCTTCGGTATGTATTCTGGTTCCTTGTTCGAGGTGCTTCAAAGTGTGACCGACATATTTTCGGTAGTCATACGCGTGTTGCTCGTGCGGGAGAACAAACAAATGGAACGCACAGAGTTGGACTTGATGGATGGACCCGAACGAGAGCGGATCGAGGAAGCGGCCAGGTTAGAAGGCATCACGTTCGACGAGGCTGTGAGGCGCAGAATGGGGTTCCGTTATCTGTACTAGCTTATCTGGAGGAAGGGTCATATTAGCAACAGGACTAAGGCGGGGACATATGAAACACCTACCATTATGTGAGCGTTCATGAAAGCATCGTGCTGCGGACCATGATATTGGGCTGGCATGCCCCCCGAATTCTTGACACCGGCTCCAAGTGAAACACATCTTGTATAACCACACCGCCATCCGCCTCTGCGACACATTTTTAATAGGGTGCAACGGCAACGTGCTGCGGCCTTTAATAGCTCATAATCTGATAATCTGATATCCCCTTCAATGGAGCAATTTGCAAGCAAATTCTAAACCCGCATTCTCATCTAAGATTCGAAGGACGACCAGTCGTCCGGACGCAGTTTGTATATTCAAGCTCGCGAATTTAAGCAAAAGTCTCACTTGAAACGCTTTACTGAGCATTTATTGGGCATCTCTTGCCTTTCAACTAATGCACGCCTCTGAGGTGCCCATTTCTAGCGAACGTGTTTCCATTGCACGTACCGGATGCCTGGAGAAGAAGGTTGGCTTCTCCGACTCTCGTTGACATGCTCGTCGACGACGGGCTTTCAACCAATAGATGTCGACTCCGCTTCTCACATCCACAGGCACGCGTCCTCGTCTGTTGTGTTCTCGACGCCTTCTAGTCTATGCAAACTATTGGAGACGGTGACCGGATCTGCATCTACACCTGCCTCTAGGTATCGATGTACATAGGAGGGGCGCGCAACGTGGGTTTGATATGAAGGGCGAAAGGTCCATACTATAGAGGTGCATTTGAGGTGCAATGCAAGGCTGGGGGTTGTGTGCCTACATGAGCAGTGTATTGAACACACCACTCGTTCCGTTTCGACTGGTACATAGTGTTGCACGACTCTGCCGACTCGGATGATGAGCCCAACAATATTCCCCGACTCCCACACTAGTGGGAGGGTTTTCTCGTTGCAGAAACGATCTGTTCTGCGAATCAACCCGTGGGAGTGTCTGGCGCATGGGAATAAATTATATAAACCTATACAGTTCATGATACACATCTGTTTATATGTAGACCTTCATTGACAAGGAAGAGTAGATTTGATTACAGTAACAGATTGACTTGTGTGGCCCCATTTCCCAGATATGCCAGATTAGCCAATGCAAGGCACAAAAAAAAATAGCAAAGGTTGATGAGAAGAAAGAAGAATTGATTGCATATGATCATGAGTGGCCAACTACTAAACATTAGGTTTTACTACTATGCAATATGAGATTACTATGAGCTAGTGAACCATATTGACTCAGGCATGGGAGGATTGCTGCATCAAGTTTGTTCTGTGATGAGACAAACTAAAGCCAAAGAATACATGCTGTCTAGGAGAGTCTTGGAAGCATAGCAAGGCAGCACATGAATAGTGATGTGCTAGGCTTGGGCTCAAGCCTTGAGCCCAGCTGGACCAGGCCCTGAAAAGCCCAAGCCTGGGGCCTGAGCCCTGCCTTTGTACCCCAGATTGGTGACTGGTGACCATCCAAAACTGTAATGTTCTCACAGCCACTCGATTAAAATTTCTCTCACCTTCATCTCCCAATAGCTCCATTAGCATGGACTTGCCTGGACCAGGAGAACCAATCATTCAACCAAAGCATACAGCTGCACCCTCAGCTAAACTCTGAGATTCGGATAATGCAGCAGCACCAGAGTTACACTCCCACCAGCAAGTGCAGCCTCCACCTGGCTTATCTGACCTCACCCACCACTTGGCAAGCACCCCATCCAACTCTAGGTCACTGTCACCAGCATTACCAGCTTGCAAATGCAAGAATGCCAGTAAGAGTGTAACAGTCTCCAGCGATGAGGAGGGAACTGGGTCAGAAGTACAGTCTAGACTGAGCAAAGGTTGACTTTCACAATTCTTTCATTACACTAAAGTGGATATAGCCTGCTGTTACAGTAAGCAAATGAGTCCATACTGATGCTGCTACAAATGATGGCACCACAAGCATAGAGAAGGGTAAGTCTTTGACTCTATTATTAGTCATTGCTGCCCATTCATTACTAATCAAAGTAGCTCCCTCCTCATCCCTACCACAAGATGAAATTGGCCTGGATGGCCTTTTAAAGGATGTTGAAGTCTTAGAGATTGATGGCCCCACACCTGTGCCACACAAGAACTGTTGAAGAACAACAAACCTGGCTCCTATAGAGAAGTCCAGGTAGTATAAAAAGGTGAGGGGTGTGATGGGTTTGTCCCCAAAGAGGGTTTGAGGTGGAGGTGAAGTGCCAGAGAGGAATGGTCCAGGAGGGAGGATATTCTGGACGTGTGTCCAGAGAAGAAAGTGGTAGTTTGGTAGTGAGAATGGTAGTCCGATGGTAGGTACGATAGTCCAGACATGTGAGTCTGATGAGAGAGCAACATGGAAGGTGGTGGAGATGATAATGGTGATGGGTACGTGTGTGCGTGGAAAGAATCCTTTGATCCTCAGAAGTTGAAAGATTGCAAAAGATCTGAAAAGATGTATTTGAAACCAAAGGTACAAGACTTTATAGTCCAGGCATTTCCCAGGACTGTCAGGGATAAGGAACACAAACTCTAACTATAAAACAAAGTGAAGGTGATGACAAACGGTAGCAATAAATGATGACAACGAATAAAAGGAGTAAAAATAGCTACTTGTCAATGATATGAAAGGAGACTGACAAAGACCAAGACAAAAGGACTAATAGACCAGATGGTGTAGAAACAACAGAAAGTTTGGTGGTAACTTTCCTATATGTGAAGGATATGTTCGTTTGTCCCTATAAGGAGGTCCAAAAGGCAGAGGTGGAATGCCGGATAGGAGTGGTTCACAGATGGGATGGTCTGAAGATGGTCCAGACTGGAAAAAGGCAGTCTGAGGGTATGAGTGATAGTCTGGACTTGTTAGTCTGAGACGAAAGGTGGTCAGTGACAGTGAAGACAATGAAGATGTGCGGACGGGTAGACGTGTGATGTGGGAAATATGTGCATAAGGATCCCAAAGGTAAGATCCAAAGTTGGAAGATGTCTTCAAAATCAGATGTACAAGACTTTATAGTCTGGACATATCCTGGACTGTGAAGGGTTGAAGTGTAAATGACATATGAACTCTAAAAAACGGAGGGAATACAAGATAATATGTAACGATGACAGTGATGTGTGTCTGAGACTGCAAAAGGGTATATTGAAAGTACTACAAAGTGATAAAGTGAAACTGATGTGAACTGGACTAAGACAACATGGATTGGACTGACATGGATTGACCAGATTGACTTCGGACTGGCATGGATGGACCGGATAGACCTTGGATATGTTCCTATACGAGAACAGAGATCCTCAGATCTCTACAACAGGACTAACCAAGGACTAGAAGACTGGGTGAGGAAGAATGGACTGGACTAGGTAAACAATGACTGGATGGAGTGTACACAATGAGGGATAGTCTGTAGGATGTGGTAAAAACATAGGATATGACACTAGAGATGTACGAGTCTCTACACCATACCCAAGATGTTGATCAGTTTTTCATACCCACATACAATGGTGACAATGGCAAGAAGATACACACTTGCAAAAGGTGCTCATAAGTATATTGTATCTATAGATGGATCGATGATTGATCCTTTTAAGCAGGAAAGTGTCCCATCTGGTATCTCTCATTGTGGAAATATCAACACTACAGTGCCATTTAGAATCTCACCACAAAGTGAGTACTATATGTTTTCTAGTATCATTTACTCAATCATGTGCAGGCTGAGTATTTACAGTGGACCAAAGCAAATAGGTTCATGTCCATGCTTCCAAAGGATGTCAAACACCATACAAACAAACTGAGTGGCAGTAAGCAGAGCCAGCTCAATGGTCACCTGCAGCCCACCCCTATGAAGGAAAAAGTTATTTTGTACAGTGATGAGCTGTTTCATGAAGCTGCCATCCAATGGCTTGTGGATACTGATCAGGTGCTGTAGAACAGTGGTATACTAGTCATGGCATTCACCATTGTTCTAATATTCTTATAGCCAATATCTGCCCTCAAGCACCCAACCTTCAAGAATATGATTAATGTGGCATCATGTGCAACTGGTGGTGGTGTGACTATTCCCAACCAAAAGGCAACCTGGAAGGCAATCATAGATATGTTCAAAGTTCAAATGAGAAGTTTACAGTCATATTTATTGGTATGTATGATATGTATTTGATATGTTTAGTCTCACTGTATCAGTTTTAGAGCAATGTAGTGAAAGGATGGATCAACTTGACCTGTGATGCCTATTTTGCTGTGATGGGTTCCTGGGTTGAAGAAAAGTTACTGGGCATCTGGGATATCCATACAGCTCTACTAGGGTTTACACAACTTAATAGTGCACACAATGGTGTTCATCTCAGCCAGGCACTCTACAAGATTGTAGTACAGCTGACAATTACTCACAAGGTAAGACCTATTTGTTCACTGAGCTGTAAATTAACCTACATAACAGATTGGTCATGTCACTTGTGATAATACCTCCAATATGGATGTGATGATGACTGAGTTCACAAAACATATCCAGACAGTAACTGGCAAGCTGTTTGATGGCCAACAGCACCAAGTGTGGTGAGTATTGCTATCACCCAATCACTTGTGGTACTTATTTAATTGCTTAATCTCTTAGATGCCTTGCTCATATTGTCAACCTAGCCATGCAAGCATTGCTCAGTGCTCATAGCAGGTCAAAGGCTTATGATCCAAAAGAACCCAATGCCAATCTAATAGCCACACATGGTACCCAGCATGATGAGGTCAGAGTAGTCCAAACAATATGTGTCAAGGAGCAATTATTGGTGAAATGAAAGGAGATTTTTCAGAAGATCCAATCACAAGACAAGGTCAATTGTGCCCCCAAAGAACAACCCCTCCAATTATTATTCAACATGCCCATCTGCTGGTCCTCAACTTATTTAATGCTTGAGTGTGCAGATTATCTCAAGGATGATGTTGTGCTGCAGCTGAGCAAGATTGTGAATGCCAACAAAAACTAATGGATTTGCAATTGACAAACAATGAGTGGTTGTGCATTTGTACTCTCCTTGTGCTGCTGGATAAATCAGAACAAGCTCAATAGTCATTTTCATCAGATCAGGGGCCAGCTGTTCATCTTGCCCTTCTGGCACTTGAAGCATTGTATAAAGCTTGGCATTCATGAACTCTCAAGGCTGACTATGTCAATTTTTGGATGGGACTTGAAGCAGGCATAAATAAGATTGCTGGGTATTATCAGAAGAGTGCTGACTCTGATGTGTATATCATGGCAATGTGTATGTGATCAGGTTTCAAGATTCTACAAAGGTACTAATGAATCTACCATTTCAAGTACTGGACCCAGTACAAAAGGCTGGGCACATATGACACCACTGGGGGAAAGAACTATGTGACAAGGCTATAAAGTATGCAGAGGGATTGGTAGGTGTCTCAATTGATTGGTTTCTGACTTCCTAATGAAGCATTGTAGTATAAGGCACAGTACCTTGAGCTAAAAGGAGATGTTGTTGAGAGACCTAAGCAAACCATCAAGAGCTCATCGGCATATAGCAAAATTGGCCAGCTCTTACAGACACTCTTGAATGATGAAGACAAAAATGATGCTGACCATGCTACACCATCTGCTCATGGTGACTTGGACCCATATTAGCCATGGCTTGAAGACTTCCATAGCTACCTCAGATTAAAGGATCAATTGCAGGAGAACATGTCTATTGTTCAATGGTGGGGTTTGAATGCAGCAAGGTATTCAATCTGGGCATCACTGGCTCTTGATTATCTCTCAATTATGGCAACATCAGTTTCAAGTGAGTAGGCCTTCTCATCTGCTGGCATCACCATTACTAAGCATCATAATTGCCTCAAGTCCAACATTGTTGAAGTGCTACAATATCTCAAGCATTTGATTCAATGTGACCTTGTTACACATGGCCTGGGCAGGGTCACACATAGACCTGAGGGTAAGCTACCTTCTAGGGCTTGAGCTATGGTAGTCCAGAGATGGACTACCAGAGGTAAGGGGAGGCACAAGAAGGTGAGTTCTCATGTTCTAAGGCTACATGATAGGTGGCTGGTCAAGGGTCAAGGATGGCCTTCTGGATGAGGTCAAGAGGAAGGCATTGGTATTATCAGGGAGCCTATGAATCTAGGAGTACAGGGGAGGTATGGTGATTCAGGTAGACTAAGCTAAGGTAACAAGGACTATGGGGCACCTATTATATAGGGGACAAGTATGTGCACAGACCAGATGTCTAAGTAAGGGAACTGGCTGTGGTTTGGCTAAGTAGGGGAGATGTGCTGAATGGATGAGGGATGCACATCTCTAAAGGAAACTGTGAAGTATGACTCAATGAATGATAAATGAAATGAGTCATATGTGCTGCGGATCTGTCAATCAGGGAGCATCCTGTTGATCAATGATCTCGGCTAAGCGAGAGAAGCATTGTCTTCAGTGGTAATAGAAGGGATGCATGAGGCAAGGTTCTAGGAAAGGCTAAAGCTAAGGAAAGGCATGTACGCCATTGTCAATGATGGGACTCAGATAGGAGATGTCCATGGATATGAGAGTAATCCTACCGAGGGTCTTGCATAGGGTCTGGTTGAGAGGCCGGAGCTCAGCTGGGGAGCCAAGGGACTGGGATGGGTTCTGTTGGAGATCCAGTGGACTGGAACCAAGGACAGGGGGTCTGAGGGCAGTGTGCATGTTCGGGGTAAGGCCCGACAAGGCAGTGTGTGGCATGGGTGTGAGGCCAAGCCAAGGGGAGAGTCCAAGGCTGGACTCGGCAGAGGGGATCTGTGGTGACATCAGAGGATGGAGACAGGGACAGTATGGCAGGCTGTCAGTCCATGAGTAGGCTGCATCATGAGTCTAGGTGGGGAGTCTAGGAGTGGACTGTTGGAGTCCCAGGCTAAGGGCTAGAGACAGGGGTCTTGGAGGGATGCTCAATTGGTGATGCTCATGAAGAGACCAGCACTATGAGACTTAGGGGTTCTGGTCAGGCAGAACAGACTAGGATTGGGAAAGGGGCCAGGATGGGCCCAGCATGGGGACTAAGCAAGGGAATGCTTAGCAGGTTCTAGGCTATGCATAGGCATGGAGTCCAGTGAGGACTATTGGTGGACTGGCTGGGTAGGCCAGGACTGGGCTAAGCGAGGGATGAGGTATGGCTGGGTAAGCCATGACTAGGACTAAGCAAGGAAAAAGTATAGGGGCACGATAAATTGTAACAGACCTACTCTTTTGAGAAGATCCATCAGTGTTATCAGAGGTTGGAATAAGTATGCCAGCATCTGCAGAGGCCATGAATGATGAAGTGGGCTGGGATAGTATGGTCGAGAAATCAGAGCCTGGAATTTCACTGTTGGACAAAGTAGATGACAGTGATGACATTGCAATAACAATGTTAGACTAGTTACAATCAAGCAATTTTGACAACTCAGTGAGCCCCAGCCTAAGCCTGGGCCAGGCCTGAGCTAGGCCTAGGCCTTTATTGAGGGCTTGGGCTTGTGATATCAATGGGCCTGAGCCCTGCCAAGCCAGGCCCAGCACATCACTACACATGAAGGCAGAGCATGAAGACTGGAAAGCATCAATCCCACAAGCAGCACCTAGGATATGACACTTGCAACAAATGGCAAAGTTCCAAATACAGAAGAGAGACTATCCCCTGGTACTAGGAGGGTGTCAACGGATTGTAATATCCATAGAATGAACATGGCTAGTGGAGATCCCATCAAGACAAGTGATGCAACACACCACATGATCTTCTCTGTTACCATTGAAAATTTAAAACTTCCATGTGATCAGATGTAGTCCATCCAGAAGAGTCAATGTAATCAAAAATGAAGAGGCAGCACATAATTGGCAGGATCCACTGGCAGCTTTTCAAACATCATGATCATCAACAAGGGTGCCATGGGCACAAGGGGTGCAATGACCCAGATGGGCCCAACCCCTTGATGTCCTTAGTATCCATTGGCACCAGTGTGTCAAGTTATGTGAATAACAGAAGGACAGGGGCAGGGCATGGGAGTGAATGATAGCACTGCAAGGAAGCACTGCATCAGTAAATCACTTTGTCTGTGCAGTTCTGTACAGCTCTGTACAGAGCTCACAGAGCCCACAGAGTCAAATATGGTTTACTGATGCAATCTGACAGCAACAAGACATGAGGTGGGTTTATATAGTGCTACTGTGGCTCTCCACACTTTGCTTCAAGTGTGTATTCAACTGCAAGGATCAGGAACAGATCTGAGTTAGAGGCTTGGTGAGCTGAGGTGGTCCTCATACTGAGCAGTGGTGAGATGGCTGAGAGAGTGGGTCATTAAAGAGTGCTTGCTTGACATTGATGGTTGAGGGTAGACATGGAGAGTTGGGAGGGAGGGATGAGGAGGAAGGGAAGTACTTAGGGCCTGTCTGACATGTGACAGACTAGAATCAATCAAAATGGTATGTGCTTTCAAGAAGCACACTGGTAGTGCAACTGTGGACCATGGTTTAAATGTTTATGCATCACATTGGGGCCATCCAACAGGACCAAAATCAAGTTTCAATGTAATGCTTTCCAATTTTTTTGAAAACCGGTTCTGAAACTCATCCTTTCCACACAAAGGGATGTGCCTTGAAACCTCCGTCGTGTACGCACGCCATGTCAGTGGATATTGGAGATTGGAGGTAAAGCGCAATCTCCTCTGCCGCATTACGTGTGTATGTTACTGTTAAATCGACTTAACCCGCCCCGCCGTCTGCAGGGACGCTACATGACGTTACCGCTTGACGACACTTTCGTAGGTCATTTGAGAGCTGTGATTGGAGGATAGGTCGGCGAAAAAGGGAATTAAGGGTCCTTCCAAAACAGGCTGCCCATTGGGCAGCCAAATGAGCGCTTAGGAAAACCGATGGGCCAAGAGAGACTTCTGGCTGTTTAGCGAGCTCTAAAAACCACACTATCCCTTTTTCGGCAGTCAGAAACTGGTCAGAAACCTCGGCTAACCCGGTTCGAAGTGTCAGATGGGCCTGGGATCCATGATGCTTCCGACGCCATAACCGAAGATCACTTACTAGTAATCAAACACCCAAGATATGAGTACCCTTTAAATTGTCCGTGTTGACCACCACGTCTCCCTCTGGTACTCATTATGGCGATTGACGACGAGAAGAAACGCGATCCTTCCGGCGAGAATGCTGTCGTGGTTAGCGTGGACGGCGGCCAGGAAATACTGCAGGCGGAAGCACAAGAAACAGCGGAACGGCAGCTCGTTCGCAAGCTCGATTATCGGTTACTACCCACCATCGCCGTGATTTATTTTATGAACTACATTGATGTGTGTTGCGTCTCTGGTGCAATGTGCACGAGTTGTGTTGA
>JBBPSV010001189.1:0-10511 GCA_038093795.1 Retiboletus fuscus | reverse complement strand
CCTTGCCAGGTGCGTAAAGGAGAAGAGAGAGAGAAGAGAAAGACTAGATGATGAGGAAAGAAAATTGTAACATTACCCCTTCCATATAATTGAGCCCCAGGCTCAATGACTAACCCAGGATTCACCCAAGCATCAGGCTGGGGGAAGAGAGGGGCCACCATAGATCACCATCTGTTGAGAGGGGGATAGATGTTCAAACGGACATTCATCTGCAATATCACCTGGTTGACGACAAAGTCCACAGTTTCTATGGGGGCAGAAGCGGGCTGCATGTCCCCAGTTACGACAGAAATCACATTGGACCCTAAGACAAGAAGTGGAGGAGTGTCCTGGGGCTGGGAGGTCACAGCTTGGGCAGCGGAAGTTGGAACAATCCTCGAGGTAGTGGCCCAACGTATTACAGTAGAAACACCTGGTAGAGGGAGTCGCAGGTGGACGAATGAGGGTCGGAGGTCTAGGGAGTGTTCGAAAGGGAGAGGATAGGGCTTGTCGTCCACCAGAAAGAGGGATGTATTGAGGGGCATCGCGAGGGATGGGGATCATATTGTCTTCTGAGGAAGAAGATTGCGTGTCTTCTTCATCATCTGTGGCAACCAAGGTGGGGGTATCAGGAGGCGGGGATGAGATCCAGGAAGCTAGTGAAGTAGGGGCGTTGATAGGAAGGGGGGAAGGAGAAGAGGTATGGAGGGAAGAGGCTGAATTTAGTAAGTAGGTCTCTCTTAGGTCATGCGGCATAAGGAGGAAAAGACGGCGAAAGGTAGGATAGATGTGAATGGGGGCGATACCTTCGACGAAGGTACCAAAACCGTGGAGATGTAAAGCATGTAGTACGTGTCCTGGAAGTCCACCCAGGATTAGATGGAGGGGAGCATTGTGAGGGCGAAGGGTCTGCTCCAATCGTTGCGCACGGAGGGTTGCATGAAACAGTTGGACCAGCTCTTGACTAATCTTGTCCATTTCAAACAGGGCATTATTTTCGATCAGGAGGGTTAGGGTCAGGTCATCGAGAACGGCGGCATAGAGCAATTGAATCCAATGATTTGGTAGTAAGGAGGGTCTGACTGGACGGTCTCTAAGGGGGGTTGCAGCGGAAGGGGAAGGGGGAGCAGACATTGTTAGAATGGAGAGGAGAGGTGGTGGAGTAGAGGTCAACGACGGTATTCAGTGAGGAAGTAAGCTACTGCGAGGGCCCAGATTACTACGAGGAGGGTAGCGAAGATTATAGTGGGGATGTTGTGAGGTGGGGGGCATAGTTGGAAGGGCATTCACTTATATTGTGGTGAAGAATTTGGTGAGGAACAGGGCGAGAAACCAAAGGGTGATGAAGAGGAATAATAAGGCGATAGGTAGAATTTCATTGTAAAACTGCATGTAAAGGGGATACACCTTGCTCTGGGAGGAATCTGCTCACGGGGAGCACACTCACGAGAGGAGGTGTGGGGGTTTAGAGGTGATGAAGGGACTTGTATCTAGACAGGATTTTATTGGCATGGCGGAGGTTGGATTCGGGTTCCCAGGTGTTTTCCGAAGAAGGGTATCCTTTCCAGGCGGTCAGGTACTTCCATCTGTTGCTAGGGCCCTTATGGGCGATGATGGCTTCCACTTCATATTCCTCTTCTTGGTTAATGAGGTCTGGGGATGGGGATTGGAAGGTGGGACCATGTGCGTCAGTCGTGCAGTAGGGGGATAAGAGGGAAGCGTGGAAGGTGTTGTGGATTTTCCAAGTGGAGGGGAGATGGAGTTCATATACTAAAGGAGATAGGATCTTGGAGATCTCGAAGGGACCCAAGTGTTTGGGAGCCAACTTCCTGGAGGGGTACCTTAGTCTAAGGTGTGTGGTTTCTAACCATACCTTATCTCCGACTTTCCATGAAGGAAGTGTTCCTGGTCTTTTGGAGGCTAGGGCCCTTTGAGCAGATTGATGGGCAGCAAGGGCTTCTTTCCTGGCAAAATCCAGGGATTCAAGGCGATTCTCCAAGGCAGGGAGGAAGGTCTTTCCTAGGGGGGGGTAGGCACGAGGTTTGTAACCGTAAAGTAGAGTGAACGGGGATTTCTTGGTGATGGAGTGGGGAGCAGAATTGTGGTGAAATTCGGTGGCGGTAAGATAAGAGGACCAGGTTGTGGGATTGTTGGAGCAGAAGATGTGGAGGTAGGTCTTGAGTTCTTGATTGGTTCGTTCAGTCTGCCCGTCAGTTTGGGGATGATAAGCAGTGGATAGTTTAACGTCATATTTAAGGATTCTGGCAAGTTCTCTGGTGAAGGCAGAGGCAAATTGAGGACCTTTATCAGAAATAAGAGAGTCATGGAGGCCAAAGCGTTTGAATACATGGTCAAAGAATAGTTGGGCAACACCCGCCGCATCGACAGTTTTGTTGCAGGAAATGAGAATTACCCCCTTGCTAAGGTAGTCGACCACGACTAGCACAGAATCAAATCCGCCGGAGGGAGGCAAGTCTGTGATGAGATCAACAGACAGGTGTTTGAATGGAAGGGGGGAAGCGGGGGGAATAGGGCAGAGGGGGGGGCAAGTGGGGTGAGTGTTGGTCTTATTCTGTTGGCATACCGCACACCCATCTATATAGCTTTTGATGAAGGAAGAGAGGCCTGGCCACCAGAAGTCTCATTTGAGGATGTGCTTGGTGCGAAAGATTCTCATATGACCTGAGAGAGGGGAGGAATGGATGGAGGCCAGGAGGGAGGATCGAGCGGAGGGTGGGACATAGAGGCGTCCTTTGAAATAGAGGTGGCCGTTGTCGAAACTCCAATCATTGAGTGAAGCACGGGTGAAGAGAGGGGAGCCTTCGTTGAGGGCGGCAAGGGCCTTGAGGACGAAGGGGTCAGAGGATGAGGAATTTCGAATGTGACAAGCGAGGGTGAGGTCGAGTGCCTGGATGACAATTGGTTCGGGTAGAATGGAGGCATGGAGGTTGTTGTCACTGGTGTCCACAGAGTCTCTTCGAGACAGAGCATCAGCGGGTCCCATCTTAGATCTAGGGGTGACGACCCAGTTGATGTAAAAGTCCTGGAGGAAGAGGGACCAGCGAGCTTGACAGCGGGAGAGTTTGCGAGGATCGTGGATGTAGGAGAGGTTCTTGTGGTCGGTTATAATGTCGACTGGGTGAGGAGTTCCCTGAAGGTAGTGTTTCCATTCGGAGAGGGCAAGGATAATGGCTAAAAGTTCTCGATCGTAGATGTCATAGTTTCGCTCAGCGGAAGAAAAGGTCTTCGAAAAGTAGGCGCAGGGGTAAAGATCGCTGTTGGTATCCCGCTGCATCAAGACTGCCCCTGCTGCCAGGAGAGAGGCATCAGTCATGATGGAGAAGGATTTGGCGACATCCGGGATGAAGAGGACCAGGGCTGAGGAGAACAGGGATTTCAGAGATTCAAATGATTTGTCTTGGGGTGGTCCCCACACCCAGGGTTGGTCCTTACGGGTGAGGAGGGTGAGGGGAGTGACTATATTGGAGTAATTTGGGATGAACTTCCAGTAGAAGTTAGCAAATCCGAGGAAGGAGTGGACTCCTTTGACCAAAGTGGGTGGCTTCCAATCTGCTAAGGTGGATAGTTTGGAAGGGTCCATTCGCACTTGACCCTGTCCAATGATAAGTCCTAGGTATTCTATAGTAGGGTGATCGAAGGAACATTTGGTTATTTTCAGTGATAGGTGATGTTCCCTTAAACAAGAGAGGACTCTTCTGGTGTGTTCGTGGTGGAGGATAAGAGATCCCTTGGTGTGAATCCCCATGTCGTCCATATAGATCTTGAGCCATCCTTCCACAATCATGTTGGCGAAGATGTGGTTCATGAATGCTTGAAAGGTGGCAGGAGCATTGCAGAATCCGAAGAACATGACGGTGGGTTCAAAGAGGCCAAAGGGGGTGATGAAGGCGGCCTTCCATTGATCGTCTTCCTTAATGCAGATGTTGTTATATCCCCAGCAAACATCGAACTTGGTAAAGAGATCTGCGTCTTTCATATCATCAATGAGTTCTGGGATTAAGGGGAGTGGGTAGGCATTGCGAACTGTATGGCTGTTGAGCCATCAGTAGTCCTGACAGGGACGAAGAAAAAGGGGGAGGCTTGGGGGGATTTAGAAGGGATGATGTGACCGGTTTTCAGGTGCTCATCGATAAAGTCTTTACAGACTTCTTTTTCTAGCGGATTGAGGGGGTAAACTTTGGCGATCTTTGGGATGAAGGTGTCCTTGAGCTCAATAGTATGATCAAAGATTCGATGGGGGGGAAGTTCATTGTAAGTTTGTTCTGAGAAGACATCAATGAAATCCTTGCAGAAGTCCGGTAGGAGTTCCTCAAGAGGGGGAGGGGGTGTGGTGGTTGCTTCGTTGATTTCGGTGTCCTTCTGAAGGTGATACTCACGAAGAGACCAGTCTTCTCCAGAAGGATATCGGAGTGTTACCAACTCTGCAAGCTCTTGGTCGACATCTTTCCTCAACCAGAGAGAGAGGTAGTCAATTTCATGGGAGGAGGTAGGGGGTAGGGATATGGAGAACTTTCTCCAATCGATGGTTGGGTTAATTTTTCGAAGCCAAGGCATACCAAGGATGATCTGTGAGCGACCCAGTTTGGTTATCATGAGGTTTTCTTGGTCTGCGAAGGTTCTGGATGAGAAGGGGACAAAGGCGGTTTGGGTAATAGTCCCTTGTTGGTTGGGGGTTCCATCCACATTGTATGTGATGATAGGGTCTGGAAGTGGGGTTGTGGTAAAGTTGTCTTCCTCTAGGAGACGGAGATCGAGGAAGTTTCCGGTGGCTCCAGAATCGATGAGTGCTGAGGTTTCGACAGTTTTATTCTTTCCTTGTAGTTGAACAGGGAGGCATAGGGTTCGATTGCTCAATGGTGCTACAAGTACATGGGAGGAGGGGAGAGAAGACGTCGGGGCAGCTCTCCCTTTTAAAAATCCTGTGCAGTCTTTACTCGTTCTAGGAGGGTGGAGGCGATCTCTACAGTTGGTTCTTCCTCATAACACATCTTTAGAACAGAGAGGACTTCTTTATCATCCTTCCCCAATGTCTTGAGAGAATCGATGTAGACTTCCAGGTCGGATCTGGAGGTGGAGGCAATGGGGGTCATGGCAATTCGTTTGGTGTTTGTTCGAATGTTCTGGGGGCAGGGGGAGTTTCGGGAAGGGGTGGTTCCTTTGCAGTCAGCAGAGTTGTGGCCAACCTTCCTGCATCGGAAGCATCGCCCTTCTCTAATACACTTGGTTCGCTCGGTTGGGGTGAGCTTGCTAAGAGTGATTGCATCAACGTCCATGGCGTTAGGGTCTCGGGAGGGGGTTCTCTGGAAAGAGGAAGGTTGAGGGCGACCTCCTCGAAGGGCTAAGATGCACATCTTTTGTGCATGGAAAACTTTGGCTTGGTTGATCCAGTCAGTGATCGTAGTAGGGATCATTGCCATGGAGAGGATCATGGTGGCGAGTTTCTGGTCAATTCCTAAGGAGAATTGGTTGATGAGAGAAGTCTCGTCGGTGATGCCTGTCTTACAGGCCAGGTTTTGGAAGTCGGTGATGTATTGCTGGAAACCGTCGTCTTTGGTTCCATCAGGTCGTGTGAAGGATTTCTGGATTAGCTTGGACAGTTCCAAGCGGGCAGTGGCCTTGGTGTCGAAGGGGAAAAAGGTAGTTTCAAAGTTGGTGGAGAAGTAGGAGAAGGTCTTCTCTGCAGGTTTGGTGTTAGGGTCTGCCATCTTGTTGTACCACATCTCGGCGAAGGAGGCTCCCCTTCCTTCGCTCATCTTGTTGAGGATCATCATGATCTTTCCCTCATCAGTGGAGTACAGAGTAGGATTCAGAGTGAAGTAGGCCTTCATGGCCTTGATCCATCTAGAGGCATCTGTGGGTTTTCCGGAGAAGTTGGTGGGGAGGGCAGCTTTCAACTCAATGTCTTTGGCCATGGTAGGTGTAATGACCGGGGCTGTTGCGATGGTTTGGGTAGTAGTGGTTAAGGGATTGATTCCAGGAGCAGTGCGTTGTTGTCTGGGTTTTGAATGTCTCTGGGGAAGTTCAATGGTTTGGTATGGGTTGTGGAAAGGAGGGATTGAAGTGCTCGTTCCCTCGCTTGGGTCGACCTCGATATCGAAGGTCTCTAGGTCAAGTGGTTTCTGTGATGGGCTCGTGGTGACTGTGGGGGAAGTCCTTCACCTAGAGAGGTGGGACTGGAGGAGATTCAGAATCTTTTGTTACGCGTAGCGTATGAGCAAAGTGTGACTGGGACGACTCTAAAGTCTTCAGAGGGATCTGCTCACGGAGAGCATGCTCGATGAAGAGATAGTCTTTAGAGTGGGCGCAGTTTGTCTCAAGGACCAAGGGTGACTCAAAGCTTACGCTAATATTGCGCAGATTCTGAATAGTTTTACAGGAAGCAGAGTGATACCTTAAATAAGATAGTAATGATGCGCACGGACCAAGAGAGAGAAAAAGGAAATCCACTAGCTAGGGAATATGGGGAATACGAGTCGTTACAAGAGAAACGACTAAGGAGAGATAGGTCCAAGAAGGAAGACAGTCAGGGTAACTCAGCGAATAGTAGATGAGTGGGACCTGTCAACATCAAGAAGTACTCTCGGCGAGAGAAAAGGTTGCCTCGCCAGGTGCGTAAAGAAGAAGATAGAGAGAAAAGAAGGACTAGATGATGAGGAAAGAAAATTGTAACAGACTGCATTCAAAAAGGGGTAAGTATGGCTGAGGAATCATAGTAATAGGTAAAGCAGCCAGACTGTGCATGGTGTGATGAAAGAACAGAAAGCAAGGCAAAGGACAGTGAGACCAAGTAGTAGGATAACAAAAATGATAAATGACATGACCAGATAGAAAGTGATACTGTCAGTCCAAGGATCATTGGTCCAAGATGAAACGATGGTAGGAGTATATGGCAGTGGTGGTGAACGAATTTGACGTAAAATGGTCGGTGTAGGTGAAATGGTAATGGATGACGATGGTACGGTAGTATATGGTGGCAACGAAATGACGGATGAAGACGATGACAGTAGTCCAGTAGAAAAAGAAGATAGCAGCAATGATGACGATGGTTTGGTGGGAACAGACAAAGACTGGTGATGAAGTAACGATGAAGAAGATGGGAATGATGAAGGTAAAGAAGAATCCAGTAACGATAGACTGGTCGGCAAAAACAAAGGTAATAGAACTGTGACCATGGGGTACTTGTTACGTTTTTCCTTGCTACCTACTACGCTTTCCTTGACCTTATGCTTACCCTTGTCTCGCACCTTGTTCGTCTTGCTGTTCGAGCCCCGCCTGACAACATCTTTTACCCCTGTATTACTCATATGTTCTCCAATGTTCCCTTGGCTTCCACGCCTTGTGTACATTGACTCACCTTTATTCCTCAGCGTTCTACCTGGTTCTATGACTGACTCATCTTCATTCCTCAATATTCCACCAAGTTCTATTTGGTTACCACGGCTCATCTATTTAAACCGTAGCACTCGACCTGTAACCCTTAAGCTTGATCTTCTCAATCTAATGAGTTCTTGCGGACTTCGTCTGATTCCCTCACCTCAGTCCTTGACCACCCTTCACTCCTATAGCAAGGGCAGCCCTCTAGTAGCACCACGGCTAGGGGTTCTTCGCGTCGTCCAAGCTCCTAACTCCTTGTCCGCTTGACTTCTTTGAGATCATGCCTAGCCTACGGCAAAGTGTAACAAAAGATCAAGCTTTCATCTCGTGTGGACTACCTCCGTTGTAGCTCCAATACCCCCTTGATTCTCGAGCGTGCTCCCCATGAGCAGATTTCTCGAATCCTTGAACCACCATTGCGTCCCAGCGACCCACCATTGATCCTTGTCGGTCTAGACCACGAGAACCTCCGCCCACCGACCTATCTGAGTCAGAAGCTCCCCAAGATACTGCGTCGTCACCGGATACCAACCTGGACTTAGACCTTGATACTCTCTTCGGACCCGAAGAGGAACTCACTCTCCGACACCAGTTCTCATCTGGACTAACCATCCCCAGAGAACCAACCCCACCCTCGCCAACCCCCCAAGCACGTAACCCCCCTTTCGGAGGATTCCCTCTCTCATACCCTCCAACTGCCCCTCTCCAACCCACTATGCCAGCTGCAGCAACTACCAAACCCACCAAGCTTTGTCTCGGGACTCCCAAAGACTTCGATGGATCATTCGCCAAAGCTGAAGACTGGCTTGGGACTGTCACCTTTTACCTAGCTGTTAACTCTGAAGTCTATGACACCGATGCCAAGAAGGTGGCCTACGCCCTATTATTCATGAAGAAGGGCTCGGCCAAGGTCTGGGCTGCCACCTTTAGGCAAAAGATCCTTGCTCAAACTACGCTCAACCTGGGAACTTTCGCCAACTTCTGTGACTCATTCTCTAAGTCCTTCGTCCAAAAAGACACCATTGCCTCCAGCCTCCACTGGCTCGCCACGACCAAGATGGTCAAGAATAAGCATGGGGACTACTCCCCTTCCCTCACTGAATACACCACTTGCTTCCAGAACCACGTAGCTATCTCCAAAGTCACTGACCCTAACGTCCTTATCAGCTACTATGCTATCAGAATCCCAGAACCTCTGATGTGGAAGATTCAAAGTATGGAGACCCCCCCGGACAAGATCGAGGACTGGTATACCAAAGCTGCCCACTTCGTGGCCATGAAGGAGCAAGTGAGGGACCTGGCAAAACGAGGAAGCAGAAAAGTGTTCCATGGACTCCACTCTGTCCAAAAATCAACCATCCCAGACCCTGATGCTATGGACGTAGACGTCGTACGCACCACTCCTATCCCCAAACTCACTCCCACTGAACGAAAATGCTGTATTGAACACAATCTCTGTTTTCACTGCTGAAAGGGAGGGCACCTATCTACCAACTGCCCTAAGTTCTCCAAAGGCAAGAAACCTTCGGTCAAAATGGTAGCCACCTTGGACCTTCCCAAATTGGAGGAAATCCCAGATGACGCTGATGAAGATGAGGATGGGGTAGCGGTTAGAAGGGTATCATTTTCCCAGGGTTTTTAAAGAGGGGACCTGCCACAACGTCTACATCCCCAAGTGCTTTGGTATTTGTAACTTCTACTATGAACTCCATGCAAATTCCAGTACAAGTTATCATCCCCTCGCACACCTTGCAAACCGTTGACACCTGAGCCCTGATCGATAGCAGAGCTGATGTCTGCTGCATTGACTGGGGCTTCGCTAAGAAACACAAGATCCCTTTGACCAAACTCGACCACCCGGTCTATGCCAAAAATGCCGATGGAACCATTAACACCAAAGGAACTATCCAATACGTTGCCGACCTCTTTGTCTCCACCGAGGGCCTCATTCACCAAATCACCTGCCATGTCATGCACCTCAACAAGGATAACATGTTCCTTGGAATCCCCTGGTTATGAAAGGCCAACCCAACCATTGACTGGGCAAAGAGAACCCTTCGAATAGCCGAAACTACTGATGAATTGAAACTCCTCTTCTCCCTCCACCAAGGAGCCTACTTACGACAGGAAAAGCTCTTCGTTCCCCCTCGACCCCCACCACGCCATGTTTTCGTCAACTCAATTCAAGACGAATGCCTGTATGCCTACAACGGATGGGAGGACGAATGTAACTTCTTAACCCATGCTCATGACCAGTATACCATCAATCGAATTATTTGCTGCAGGTCATGGTTCATTCTGGCTCCTGTAATTTCTTGCCTTTCCATCGCATCCACCCTTGCCCTTTCCCTGGACACGCCAGTTGCCTCCTCCCTCCCAGAAGAGTATGCCAGGTATAAGGAGGTTTTTGCTGAAGAAGCTGCGAATGTTCTTCCCCCATCTAGACCTTATGACCACGCCATTAATCTCAAAGAAGATTTTGTTCCTCGTATCGCCAAGATTTACCCCCTTTTGGCTGACGAACAACAAGCTACAAACAAGTTCATTGATGAAAACCTAGCTTCAGGGAAAATTTCCCCTTCAAAATCCCCTCAAGCCTCCCCTTTCTTCTTTGTTAAAAAGAAAGCCCAACCGGGACAGAAGCCCGGTTTGCGACCCTGTCAGGATTACCAACGCCTAAACGAACAAACCGTTCGGGATGCATACCCCCTCCCTCTTCTTCAGGATTTCATGGACCAGATCCGAGGAGCAAAGGTATTCACCAAGATGGACGTCCGATGGGGTTACAACAACATCCACATCAAAGAAGGAGACCAGTGGAAAGCCGCCTTTATCACGCATTGAGGGCTGTTTGAACCAAACGTCATGTTCTTCGGACTAACCAACTCTCCCCCCACGTTTCAATGGTTCATGAACAATTCATTCCGAGACCTCATTGCAGAAGGATGGCTATTTATCTATATGGACGACCTCCTCATTTTCTCCCCTGACCAACAAACTCACACTGAATGAACCCACCAAGTGTTGCAGCAGATGGAGGAGCTTCACCTACACTTGAAACCTGAGAAATGCTTCTTCGATCGAGATGAAGTAGAGTACCTCGGGATGATCATTCGACCAAACGAAATTGCAATGGA
>JBBPSV010001188.1:0-10526 GCA_038093795.1 Retiboletus fuscus | reverse complement strand
CCTATAAGGAGGTCCAAAAGGCAGAGGTGGAATGCTAGATAGGGGTGGTCCACAGAGAAGATGGTCTGAAGATGGTCCAGACCAGGAAAAGGTGGTCCAATGGTATAAGCAATAGTTTGGACTCATTAGTCCAAGATGAAAGGCAGTCAGCAACAGTGAAGACAATGAAGACATGTGGACGAGTGGATGTGCGGTGCAGAAAATACATGCCAAAAGATGATCCCCAAAAGGTAAGATGTATTCCAAACCAGATTTACAAGATTTTATAGTCTGGGCATATCCCAGACTGTGAAGGGTCAATGTGTAAACAACATATGAACTCTAAAAAGTGGAGGGAATATGAGATGATGTGTAACAATGACAGTGGCATATGTCCAAGACCACAAAAGGGTATATTGAAAGTACTATGAAGTGATAAGGCAAAACCAACACAGACTGGACTAAGATGATGTGGACCAGATTGACATGGATGGACCAGATTGACTTTGGACTGGCATGGATGGACCGGATAGACCTCAGATATGTTCCTATACAAGAACAGAGATCCTCGGATCTGTTACGAGTTGACCTGGCCCTGTTTATTTCTTTTCTTTATTTTGCTTAGCTTAGCCTCGATGGATTGCTATCCATCTCGTCTGGCGCAACCCAGACTGCTCCCATACGGCATGTAGGCAGATACTCCCACGGACCGCATCTTTTCTTCATTTCCGACTAATGACCCCACTGTCATTGTCGCTTCGGGCCGTTCCGGCCACTTCTTTGTTTCATGATAATCTTTGATAGACGGCTGCTTCTGATTGACGCTGATCGACAGATCCGCAGCGGATGTGACTCGTTTCGACTCCTCCCGAGTCCTTACGATTCCCCCGAGTCACATCTCTCTTCATCCCGCATCGACCTGTCTCTTCTATGGGCTTCCATGACTTTCCATGACTCTCGTATATAAACCGTAGTCTCTATGCCTGTACTCCCTAAGCTAGAGCTACTCAATCACGTCTTTGAGATAACTCCTACGCTCGACCTCCCAAGACCGGGATAAGACTCGTTCTCTTCGGACTCATCGTATCCTTCGACGCTGAGCGTGCTCTTTGTGAGCAGATACCTCGCCCGAAGGCTCTTAGTCGTACCGTAGCATCAAGAACACTGGTACTCCCCTAGTCCCAGAAACTCCTTTGAGTCTACGCTTGACCCTACCCGGGCCAAGCATAACAAAAGCTCTAGCTTACCACGTCGCGGCTACCATCGAGTAGGCCCTCCTCCTCAGCCCGACCGCCACCGATCTCCACCTCGTGGAGAGCCACAGAATCACTGGACCCCGAGTCCTCGACCTCAGAAACATCGGACTCAGAAGCCCCTACTGAAGGCTCTGATAACCCCGACCTAGACCTCGAGCTACACTCTCCCACAGAGGAAGCAGAATCCCAAGAACTCTCTAGACTACTATCCCATCAGCTTTCAGCCGGAATAGTTATCCCTCGTAGCCCCACCCCGCTGTCACCGACACCGATCGCTCAAAGCGGTCGTATATTCCCAGCTACGGCACCCCCAGCTCCTCAGCCCCAGACTCCCACCATGGGAACTAAACCCACAGAAATCCGCCTCGGAGTCCCAGAGGACTTCGACGGAAACCTCACGAAAGTGAAGCCCTGGCTTCGTTCAGTACAATTGTACCTCTCGATCAACGCAGAGACTTATAACGATGATGCTAGGCGAATCGCCTATGCACTCTCTTTCATGAAGAAAGGTACGGCATCCACTTGGGCTGATACCTTCCGAGAATCCAAGATCTCCGGTGGAGGCTTCTCACTTGGGAAGTGGTCCGACTTCGTCTCCGACTTTGAAGGAGTTTTCTCCCACTCAGAATCAGTTACCAACGTGCTCACCTGGCTCACCACCAAACGCATGATCCCCGGAAAGAAGGGCGAGTACTCCCCCTCACTAGCTAACTACACCGCCCAGTTCAGGTCCAAGGTATCCGTCGCAGGAGTAACCGACGATTCGGTTTTAGTCTCTTATTACTCTGCGGGTATACCCGAAGACTTGATGTTTGACGTTCTCCGGATGGAGACACCTCCCACCAAGGTAGCCGACTGGTATAAGAAGGTTGCCCTCTTTGACTCCCACCGCTGCCGAGCCCGAGGAATCGCGCAACAACACAAGAAACCCGGTACTTTGTACGTACCGACTCATCCCAAGAAGGAAGAAAAGGACCCCGACGCCATGGATGTTGATGCCGTCCGTCTTCCCCCCAAGCTCACTGAAGCCGAAAGGCATCAGTGTTTCAAGGAAGGCCGCTGCCTCTGATGCCGCCAGACCGGCCATATGGCAAAGGAGTGCAAGGTCTACGACGCGCCCAAGAACCCCAAGAAGACTCGCAAAGTGAAGAAGGATGACGTACCTGAGCTAGCTGACTGCGAGGAAGACAATGACGAAGTCGAGTCAGTAGCTAGGATCTCCTTCTCCCGCAAGGATTTTTAGAACAGAGGACCCTGTCAACGCGGACTCCTCCTAGGTGTGCCAATGTACTTGTATCTGAGACTCGCAAATCTATGCAGATCCCAGTTCAACTCATCGTACCTGTGCACTCTCTTAAAGCCGTTGACACCCACGCCCTGATTGACAGTGGCGCCGATATCTCTTGTATTGACTGGGACTTTGTGCGAAAACACAAAATCCCCACCACCCGACTACCGAAACCCATCCCAGTTCGGAATGTCGACCAATCAAGTAACTCCCACGGTGCCATCCGCTTCACCTGTACTCTCTACACCAACACTGGAGGAATTACCCAAAAGGTTCTCTTCCACGTCATGTCCTGCGGAAGCGAGAACGTCATCCTCGGACTCCCTTGGCTTCGCTCCACCAATCCCACGATCGACTGGGCTAAACAGACGATCAATATCCCAGAATCCTGCGACCAGTCCAAGGTTCTTTTTCAGGAACACAATGTTGCTACCTCCGAACACAGCGATCGATTCAAGAGACCCAGCTTCGACTGGACCTCACCACGCCAAGTCAAGGTCAACTGCGTTGACCATGCCCGACTCTATGAGTACCTCGACGAGGAAACGGAGAGTGAGTTCTGCCAGAGAGCTCATGACCATTACAGAATCGGCCGGATCCAACGGTGTGGATCACGGTTCTACCCTTTAGGCTCTCCAGTCATCGCCAAGGTCACCTCCGCTATGCAGCTAGCGCAAGCGGAGTTCAACAAGAAACCAGAAGTTACCCTCCCAGCGGAGTATGAGCAGTTCCAGAAGGTGTTTGAAGAACGACCAATCGGACAACTCCCACCGGAACGGACTTACGACCACGAGATCAACCTTAAAGAAGGCTTCGAACCCAAGATCGGCAAGCTATATCCGCTATCCCCGCGGGAACATGAAGCCACCGAAGCCTTCCTAGAAGAAAATCTCCGGTCCGGTGCTATCCGCCCCTCGAACTCTCCCCAAGCCTCCCCTTTCTTCTTCGTCCAGAAGAAAGAACTTGACGCTGACAGCAACCCCAAGCTTCGACCCTGCATGGACTATTGGAAGCTCAACGACCAGACAATCCGAGATGCATACCCCTTACCCCGGATCGACGACCTCATCAATAAGGTGCAAGACGCTAAGGTCTTCACCAAGTTCAACGTCCGATGGGGGTACAACAACGTTCGCATCAAAGAAGGACACCAATGGAAAGGCGCCTTTCTTACCCACAAGGGCCTCTTTGAACCCATGGTCATGTTCTTCGGCATGACTAATTCCCCTGCCACGTTCCAACGTTTCATGAACGATTCGTTCAGAGACATGATCTCGGAAGGATGGCTCGTCATCTATATGGACGACCTTCTTATCTTCTCACCCGACGAACAGCTGCACACGGAAAGGACTAAGAGAGTTCTCCAGCGGATGGAAGAACTCGACCTCCACCTATGCCTGTCCAAATGCTCCTTCGCTACGGATCAGGTAGACTACCTCGGCATGATCCTTTCCCCCGGAAAGCTCGCCATGGACCCCGTCAAGCTCGACGGGATCACCTCCTGGCCCGCCCCGACCTCTGTCAAAGAAGTCCGGTCATTCCTCGGATTCGCCAACTACTACCGGCAATTCATCCCGGACTATTCAACTATTGCTCGCCCCCTCATAGATCTCACCAAGAAAACCCAACCTTGGCATTGGGATGCACCACAAGACACCGCATTCCTTCGCCTGAAGGAACTTTTCCTCTCCAAGCCCGTACTCCGACTCCCCGACCCCAGCGCACCATTCACCATCGTGACCGACGCCTCCGGCGTGGCCACGGGTGGTATCCTCCTCCAGACGGACGAGAATGGTGCCTGGCACCCCTGCTCTTATCTATCCCAGTCGTTCTCTCCTGCAGAATGAAACTACGATATTCACGACCGAGAGCTTCTCGCTATCATACGCGCCTTGAAGTCTTGGCGTCACCTTCTCCATGGCTCCGCCTCGCCGGTGCAGGTCTTCACAGACCACAAGAATCTCACGTACTTCCGTGCCCCCCAGAACCTCAACTGACGTCAAGCCCGCTGGCTCTTAGACCTCGTGGACTTCGACTACAAGATGATCCACGTCCCCGGATCCCTCCTTGCTGGTCCCGACGCCTTATCCCGTCAACTGGACTTCCTCACCCATGCGCCGGACAACACTCAGACCGTCCTCCTCCCAGACTCTATCTTTGTCCACCTCATTGACTCCGCCCTGCGGAACCACATTAAGATCACGTCTAAAGACGACCCTTTGTACCTTCAAACCCTCCAAGCCTTTGATGGCTCTACTCCCCCCGCCTTCCGCTCCCGCCTTAGCGACTGGCAGCTTCACGAAGGCGTCCTGACGTATCAGGGTCGCGTCTACATTCCCCCTGTCGCCAGACTGCGTAAGTCCATCCTCCAACGTTGTCACGACCACAAGTCTGCTGGTCACCCAGGGTGTCTTAAGACTCGACAGCTCATTGCGAGCGAGTTCTGGTGGCCTGGTTTGGCCCAGTACGTTCGCAAGTATGTCGAGGGCTGTGCCCTATGTCAGCAACACAAGGTCAACACCCACCCCACGACCCCTCTGCTCACACCAAACCGGTCTACCGCCACACGCCCGTTCCAACAGATCTCCTGTGACATGATCATGGATCTCCCCGAGTCCAACAGTTTCACGGCTGTAATAGTCTGGGCTGACTATGCATCTTCGAAGGGGGCTATTTTCTGCCCAACTACTAAGACCGCCACTGCGGAAGACGTCGCCACCCTCTACTTTAAGAAGGTTTACCCCAGATTCGGCCTTTATGAGAAGATCATCTCCGATCGAGGCCCTCAATTTGCTTCTCGCTTCGCAAAAGAACTTGGTAGGCTTCTCGGATGTTCCCTTGCGTTATCCACCACGTATCACCCCCAAACTGATGGGGAAACGGAACGGATCAATCAAGAACTCGAGACGTACCTGCAGATTTTTGCGGGGAACAACCCCACCACGTGGGCCGATCGGCTGATCCATGCCCAATTTGCTCACAATCACCGCCCCCATTCCGTCACCAGTAAATCCCCGTTTTACCTAATGATGGGCTATGAACCTACTCCGATCCCCACCGTCCTCCCGCTCACAGATCTACCCGCCGTGGAGGATCGTATCAAAGAACTCACCACCGCCCGTCAAGAAGCCCTTGCTGCGCATGAACTAGCTAGGCAAGTCATGGCTTCTCGGAACAAGAAGAATTTCACCCCATTCGAGAAAGGTGATCAGGTCTGGCTCGAGGCCAGAAATTTGAAACAAAACCTGACTCACCCGAAATTTGCCCCGAAACGTGAAGGGCCTTTTACCATTGTCAAGGTACTGTCCCCGATCACGTACCAACTCTGCCTCCCCAAGACGTGGAAAATACATCCGGTCTTCCATGCCTCGCTCCTCACCCCATACAAGGAAAACTCCGTGCACGGCCCCAATTTCCCATCGCCTCCGCCTGACCTTATCGATGGCGAGGAACAATATGAAATCGAGAAAATCATACGACACCGGGGTTCCACTGTCAACTGACAATTCCTAGTCCACTGGCATGGTTTCACCGCCTCCGATGACTCCTGGCTCCCAGAACGGGAGTTCAAACATGCCCAAGCAGTCCTCCGAAGCTATAAGAAGCTTCACCCCAAGGTCTTCCCTCCTTAGAACTCTACGCGCTGGTCTCTACGTGAGAATCACCAACCGAGCTCTAAACAACCTTCATATTTTTCATAACAATGTCTTACTCCCCCTTGACCGAGTCTTCCCTTACCAAGTCCTCACTCACTGACTCCGCCTTCCCCTCTCTCGAGGGAGTCGATGATTCCTCCGCCCTCGCCCAGGAACTCTCCGTTCCCACCATTCACCTTCCTATGGTCCTCGCCAAGGACTCCTCTAGTAACGTTGCCACCCCCGGGTGGAACACCTCACCCCTCCCTTGGCCCTCTGTCCTCGAAGAGGAAGAGAAGCCCAAGACGATCTTGTCTGTTAATGTCCCTCGTTTTGCCTACACTCTTCAGTCCGATCCACTGTCATGCGAGTCCAGACGACTTCTCCAGACCCGCCTCCGCGACTCCTGCCTCGCAGCCACCATGCAGGCGCATTTAGATGTAGACTCTCCCCTTGAATCTTTGTACCTAGCATTTTTACAGGTCTCTTGTCTCGACCCCATCGCTTCATTCACCTCCACCAACGCCCAGTCCGAGTTCTTCTCGACTCAGCTTCGTCTTGTAGCCCGCCGTATCCGGTCATACCTTCTCTCGGCCATGCACCAGCTTGACATGCTGGACTTCGTTGCTGACATAGAACGATATTCGCAGGATCTTGCAAAAGCTGGTCTTCCCCTTCCCCCCGTTCGACCCACTCTTCCCGTCGAAACTATCCTAGTCCCCTCACCCGCTGAGCCACTCGCTCCGACGCCATCTGCGTCGTCATCCCCATTGTCACCTAGCGAGGTCAACCTCATCGACCGGCTCGAATGAGTTCATCTCATGAATGAAGGTGAGATCAGTCTTAGCCCTGATCATCCCCTATACAATGCCTCCTGCTTTCATTGTCACTGCCTTGGACACTGGCGCATCGACTGCCCAGAGTACAAGTGCCTGTTCTGTCTCCGCATGCGCCCCGGACATATTCAGAACCAGTGCCCACTCCGTCACCGTCCCCGTCCCGCAACCCCGTCCTCATCGTCCCAATCCTCTAGCTCCTCCCGCTCTTTGCGACGGTCGCACCGTCCGCGCCCTCGCCCACTTGCATCCCGCATTCAGGATGAGCCGGAAGTCGACTTCACGGATGACGTATGGGACGACACCGCCTATGCCAACGTCACTGGTTCCCCCAACGGGGGCTACATTGATCTCTAGTTACCCTCAAGTGGCATTGAGGAGCGTAAGAAGGGGGTAATGTTACGAGTTGACCTGGCCCCGTTTATTTCTTTTCTTTATTTTGCTTAGCTTAGCCTCGATGGATCGCTATCCATCTCGTCTGGCACAACCCAGACTGCTCCCATATGGCACGTAGGCAGATACTCCCATGGACCGCATCTTTTCTTCATTTCCGACTAATGACCCCACTGTCATTGTCGCTTCGGGCCGTTCCGGCCACTTCTTTGTTTCATGATAATCTTTGATAGACGGCTGCTTCTGATTGACGCTGATCGACAGATCCGTAGCGGATGTGACTCGTTTCGACTCCTCCCGAGTCCTTACGATTCCCCCGAGTCACATCTCTCTTCATCCCGCATCGACCTGTCTCTTCTATGGGCTTCCATGACTTTCCATGACTCTCGTATATAAACCGTAGTCTCTACGCCTGTACTCCCTAAGCTAGAGCTACTCAATCACGTCTTTGAGATAACTCCTACGCTCGACCTCCCAAGACCGGGATAAGACTCGTCCTCTTCGGACTCATCGTATCCTTCGACGCTGAGTGTGCTCTTCGTGAGCAGATACCTCGCCCGAAGGCTCTTAGTCGTACCGTAGCGTCAAGAACGCTGGTACTCCCCTAGTCCCAGAAACTCCTTTGAGTCTACGCTCGACCCTACCCGGGCCAAGTGTAACAGGATCTCTACATCTGCAGGTACTTTAAATGCTGACTATTCCCAGTCAGCAACTCAATGGGGTGATGCATGAGTGCATGTGATGTAGAATGTGACTCGTGGGGATAGCATGATGTGATGATGCAGTGGTGTATGACTCTGGTGATGACACAGATGGACAGATGCATGGTGGATGGATGGTGAATGATGGCCATGGACATGCTATGTGTTATGCTTGGCCCAGGTAGGGTCAAGCATAGACTCAAAGGGTAAATCTGGGACAAGGGAGTACCAGCATTCTAGACGCTGCAGTACAACTAAGACATTTGGGTGAGGTACAGTATCTGCTCACTAAGAGCATGCTTAGTGATGAAGGGTTCAATGAGTCCGACAAGGATGAACTTATCCTGAGGAGTGGGAGGTTGAGTGTAGGAGTTATCTCAAAGAATAAATTGAGTAGCTCTAGCTTAAGGAATACAGGGCTACAGTTTATATACACATACCATGGAAGGTTGTGGAATGCTATGGAACAAGTGGGAGAATGAGGAACAATAAGGATATGACTCAGAGAAGCATAAGGACTCGGGAGGAGTCAAAATGAGTCATATCTGCTGCAGATCTGTCAATCAATGTCAATCAGAAGCAGCTGTCAATCAAAGATTATCATGAAACAAGGAGCAAGTTGGAGTGACTCAGGCGACAAGTGACAGTAGTGTCAATAGTCAGAAATGAAACATATGGTCTGTGGGATAGCACCCTACATATCATGATAGGAGTCTGGGTGAGGCCAGACGAGATGGATAGTGATCCATCGAGACTAAGCTAAGTAAAAGGAAAGAAATAAACGGTGAAAACAGGTCAAGTCGTAACATTACCCCCCTCTTATGCTCCTCAATGCCACTTGAGGATAACTAGAGATCAATGTAGCCCCTGTTAGGGGAACCAGTCATGTTAGCATAGGCTGTGTCATCCCAAACATTGTCTGTGAAGTCGAGCTCCAGCTTGTCCTGGATGTAAGATGTGAGTGGGCAAGGTTGGGGGCGGTTCGACCATCCCAATGAATGTGATGAGTGGGAGGAATGGGAGGAGGACAAGGATGGAGTAGTGGGGTGGCAGTGGTGGTGAAGTGGGCACTGGTTCTGGATGTGTCCAGGGTGCATGTGAAGGCAAAAGGGACACTTGTACTCTGGGCAGTCGATGTGCCAGTGTCCAAGGTGGTGACAGTGAAAGCAGGACGCATTGTATAGAGGATGGTCGTGGGTAAGGCTGATCTTACCTTTGTTCATAAGGTATACCCTCTCAAGGCAGTCAATGAGGTTCACCTTGCTAGGTGAAAGTGGGGAAGATGATGCAAACAGGGTCAGAGCAGTGGGCTCAGCAGGTGAGGGAACTAGGATGGTTTCAAGCAGCAGAGAGGGACAAACTGGGGGTGTGGGGAGACCAGCCTTAGCAAGGTCCTGAGAATACCTTTCTATGTCAGCAATGAAGTCCAGCATCTCTAGCTGGTGCATGGCCAAGAGGAGGTATGAGCGGATGCAGCAGGCTACAAGGTGGAGCTGGGTGGAGAAAAACTCCAACTGGGCATTGGTGGAGGTGAAAGAGGCAATAGGGTCGAGATGCGAGACCTGTAAGAAAGCTAGGTATAAAGATTCAAGCAGGGAATCTACATCTAAATGGGCCTGCATGGTAGTGGCCAAACAGGAGTTGTGGAGGTGAGTCTGTAGGAGATGTCCAGACTCACAAGACAGCAGGTCAGACCAGAGGGTGTAGGCAAAGTGGGGTACATTGACAGATAAAATGGTCTTGGGTCTCTCTTCCTCCTCAAGGACAGAGGGCCAAGGGAGAGGAGTGGTGTTCCACCCAGGGGTGGCTGAGTTACTGGGGCAGTCATCAGTGAGAGCCATGGGTGGATGAATGGTAGGAATAGAGAGTTCTTGGGCAAGGAATGTAGAATCATTGACTCCCTCGAGAAGAGGAAGAGTGGGGTCAGTGAATGAAGATTCAGTAAGGGAGGATTCCATGGACGGGGAGTAAAACATGCTAGCAGGTGTCAAAGGTTAGTAGGACTTGGTTGGTGATTCTCATGTAGAGACCAGCACATAGAGTTCTAAGGAGGAAAGACTTTGGGGTGAAGCTTCTTATAGCTTTGAAGGACTGCTTGTGCATGTTTGAACTTGTGTTCAGGGAGCCAGGTGTCGTCAGCAGCAGTGAAGCCATGCTGTTATGAGTTGACCTGGTCCTGTTTATTTCTTTCTTTATTTCACTTAGCTTAGTCTTGATGGATCGCCATCCATCTCGTCTGGCGCTACCCAGACTCCTCACGCATGGCACGTAGGTCGTTACTCCCACGGACCACATCTTTTCTTCATTTCCAACTAATGACCCCGCTGTCATTGTCGCTTCGGGTCGTTCCGGCCACTTCTTCGTTTCATGATAATCTTTGATAGACAGCTGCTTCTGATCGACACTGATCGACAGATCCACAGCGGATGTGACTTGTT
>JBBPSV010001187.1:0-10529 GCA_038093795.1 Retiboletus fuscus | reverse complement strand
AGGACAACGACTGGATGGGTGTAGTAAGACACGTCGCCGGTCCATCGAAAGAGTTCCCAGGGGACGGGTTCGCGTCTACATTCGAAGATGCGCTTCAAAACTATGGTTCACCCGAGCTTTTCGCTTCGTCCTCCTCCGTACCCATCCCTGACGTGCGACTCTCGAGTCCCCGCCGCGCGCACATCCTACGGTCCATGTGCCGTGCATATACCAAACTCAATTTACCAAAGAAGGGCGAGGTATGGTGTGATGCACTCTTGGCCATGTCCGAGGACGCTCTCAAGGCTGCCAGCGAGATGATGTCAGAGGGCAGTGCAGAGGTTGACGGATGGATCGGGAAGGGCGAAGCGTTGCTCATTCGTGAAGAGTGGGACGATGCTGTAAGAGCATTCGAGAGAGCAGCGGAAGGTAGTGGGAGGAGTGACCGTGATGTGAGCTTCTCGTCGTTTTCGTCAACCAGATTGGTCGCTAACAGTGTCTGCTTTTCAGGTACTCACCCGTCTGCAGAAAGCCCAACGACTGTTGAAGCAATCGAAACAAAAGGATTACTACAAGGTCTTGGGTGTTGCACGAGATGCCGATGCCAAGACTATCAAGAAAGCCTTGTACGCGGTCCTTTCTTTCTGTCGGAACCATTGTGTATTCACGTTGAGATCAGCCGTAAAGCTGCCATGACTGCTCATCCAGACAAGGGTGGTTCAGAGTCAAAAATGGCTGCGGTCAACGAAGCGTACGAAGTCCTTAGCAACCCTGGTGAGTCTGCCGTAGAATCCGCTCGATGAAACGCGCGATGATAATCATCAAATTCGCAGAACTTCGCCAGCGCTTCGACAATGGCGATGATCCAAACGACCCGAATTCCCAAGGTGGCAATCCATTTGGAGGTTTCCAGGGGGGTTTTCAAGGCGGTTTCGGTGGTTTCGGAGGAAGTGGCGAGCATCCGTTTTCGCAGTTCTTCCAAGCTGGTGGAAGAGGTGGTGGATTCTCGTTCAGATACGGACAGTAGTATCGGTGGGCGGTGTTTCGACGCTGGGTTCGTGGGCGTGATACCAGAGTACGATATTACGATGCTGCACGACCCGCTGAACGAGACGGAGAACAACCATGGACTGAAGTTGCTACCATTATTGTATCACACTCTCATCATTCTCTCTCTACATCGGTCATTACCATGGAAAGAAGAGGCACTATTTGCTAATTGCTAAGCATGGCTGCTGGAAAGACGAGATTTAGTCAATGGTCTGGTCACCAGACTGTCTGAGGCAAGTATTGGTAGGTGAAACAGATGTGATGAGTTGTGGGCGGTGTCGCCGGAAATAGTTTTGTAGGCAGCCAGATGAGCTTCTGCAACTCCGAGTCAGATCCCAGGTTTATTTTACTTTCCACTGAACACCCAGCATGTCCTCAGTCCACCCCCTACATCTCAATGACCATTATCTACACACACTCCTCCTCGGCCTCTCTTCCTTTGTCGTCCTTTGTGGCATCAAGACAATACAACTCATGCACCACCCACTGGCCAGAAAAAGTCAATTCAACTGGTCTGACACTGAAATCGACCGAATGCTTGACCTCCTGATAGAACACAAAGTGAAGATGGGACAGGCATTCAGCTTTACTTCGACTACCTTCAATCATGTGGCAGAACTCCTTGGATCTTCAAGGCCAGGTTCATCTCTCCAAAGCAAATTTTCATCAGTACGTTGTAACATATGGTTGCAGTGCCATGCTGACCGATGACTATACATATATATTGGCAGCTTATGAGAACATACTGAGCGATAGAAGCCTACAGAAACAGGTCTGGACATGGTCAGTGGATCCTAATTCACTGTGCAAGCATTTGTGACTCGTCATCAGATGATGTTTTGGCTTGGGAGCAATGCATTTCCACTCATAGTGCTGATGTATGTAGCATGATCTGTCCAATTGGAGCTCACTGCGGTAACCTCGATTTTAAGATGTCGGCTTACCGCAACAAAGGATGGCAATTCTATCTGAAGATGCGAGATCTATGCTCTGGGACCTCCAGTATCACAGGTGGTGACTCATACATGACCGGGTCACGACGTGATCTGGAGCAGGACAATACGATTGGGTCACACGAAGAATTGGAGGAGGCTCTATATGATGAATATGGTCAAGAAGCTTCAGTGCTGTTCACTAATGAAGGCTGCAGTAACATGTTTGACAACATTTTCTCATCCCAACCTGTGCTCAGGGATACAACACAGTGTAGTAGTTTTGAATTGAACATAGACCACTTGCTCGACCTTGGGAGGGATATCACCTTGCCCAACCCTGCTACCCAGCTTGCGGCGGTGCATGATGCCATGTCACTTATCAGTCAAATCAGTCATACACCTTCCCTTTTGTTACGCTTTTGTTACGCTTTTCCCTGTCTTGTCCCCTTCTACTACGCTTTCCTGACCTTATGCCTACCTTTTGCCTTGAACCCTGTTGTCTCGCTGTTCGAGCCCTGCCTGCTGACATCTTTTACCTCTATATTACTCATAACGTTCTCAGACATTCCCCCAACTTCCATGCTTTGTAAACGCTGACTCACCACGGTTCCTCAGTGTTCTACCAGGTTCTATGACTGACTCATCTTTGTTCTATGACATTCCACCCAGTTCTGTTCAATTACCATGGCTCGTCTATTTAAACCGTAGCACTCAATCTGTAACACTAAGCTTGATCTTCTCAATCTAACGAGTTCCTGCGGACTTCGTCTGATTACCTTGCCTCAGTCCTTGTCCACCCTTCGCTTCTACAGCAAGGGCAGCCCTCTAGTAGCACCACGGCTAGAGGTTCTTCGCATCGTCCAAGCTTCCGACTCTCAGTCCGCTTGACTCCTTTGAGATCATGCCTAGCCTATGGCAAAGCGTAACAAAAGATCAAGCTTCTACCTCGTGTGGACTACCTCCGTTGTAGCTCCAATACCCCTTGATTCTCGAGCGTGCTCTCTGTGAGCAGATCCCTCGAATCCTTAAAACACCATTGCATCCCAACGACCCACCATCGATCCTCGTTGGTCTAGACCACGAGAACCCCCGCCCACCGACCTATCTGAGTTGGAAGCCCCCCAAGACACTGCGTCGTCCCCGGATACCAACCCGGTGTTACGCTTCGCCGTGGGCTAGGTGCGATCTCAAGGGAGTCAAGCGGACTAGGGGTCGGAAGCTTGGACGACACTAAGAACCTCTAGCCGTGGTGCTACTAGAGGGCTTCCTTTGCTGTTGAAGGCAAAAGGTAGAACAAGGGCGAGGCAAGGCAATCAGGCGAGGTCCGCAAGAACTCGTTAGATTGAGAAGATCAAGCTTAGAGTTACAAGTCGAGAGCTACGGTTTAAATAGACGAGCCGTGGTAATAGAGTAGAACTGGGTGGAATACCATAGAACAAAGATGAGTCAGATGTGGAACTTGGTAGAATGCTGAGGAACGGTGGTGAGTCAGCGTTTACAAAGCACAGAAGTCGGGAGAATGTCTAAGAATGTTATGAGTAATACAGAGGTAAAAGATTGTCGTCAGGCGGGGCTCGAACAGCGAGACGACAGAGCTCAAGGCCAAAGGTAAGCATAAGGTCAAGGGAAGCATGGTAAAGGGGACGAGATGGGAGAAAAACGTAACACCCGGACTTAGACCTTGACACCCTCTTCGGACCCGAAGAAGAGCTCACCCTTCGACATCGGTTTTCTTCAGAACTCACCATCCCCAGGGAACCGACCCCACCCTCGCCAACCCCCCGAACACGCAACCCTCTCTTCGGAGGATTCCCCCTCTCGTACCCACCACCGACCGCTCCTTCCCAACCAGCTATGCCAGCAGCACCAACCACCAAACCCACTGAGCTTCGTCTCGGAACCCCCGAAGATTTCGATGGATCCTTCGCCAAAGCCGAAGATTGGCTCGGGACCGTCACCTTTTATCTTGCGGTAAACTCCGAAGTCTATGACACTGACACCAAGAAGGTAGCCTATGCCCTATCATTCATGAAGAAGGGATCGGCCAAAGTCTGGGCCATCACCTATCGTCAAAAGATCCTCGCCCAGGCCACACTCAACCTAGGAACTTTCGCCGACTTCTGCGACTCCTTTTCAAAGTCCTTCGTCCGAAAGGACACCATCGCCTCCAGCCTTCACTGGCTTGCCACGACCAAGATGGTCAAAAACAAGCACGGAGATTACTCCCCTTCCCTCACCGAATACACCGCTCGCTTCCAAAACCACGTTGCTATCTCCAAGGTCACTGACACTAACGTGCTTATCAGCTACTACACTATTGGGATCCCAGAGCCCCTCATGTGGAAGATTCAGAGCATGGAGACCCCCCCTGACAAGATAGAAGATTGGTACACCAAAGCCGCCCACTTCGCTGCTATGAAAGAACGAGCTAGAGATCTGGCGAAACGAGGAAGCAGGAAAGTTTTTCATGGATTCCATTCTACCCCGAAAACCACCCCTCCTGATCCTGATGCTATGGATGTAGACGCCATATGCACCACCATCCCCAAACTCACCTCTGCTGAGCGAAAGCAATGCGTCGAAAATAATCTTTGTTTCCGCTGTCGGGAAGGGGGCAACCTTTCCACCAATTGTCCTAGATTCTCCAAGGGAAAGAAACTGGCAGTCAAAGCGGTCGCCACCTCTGACATTCCAAAGTTGGAAGAAATCCCAGACGATGCAGACAAAGACGAGAACGGAGTAGCGATTAGAAGAATTTCATTTTCCCAGGATTTTTAAAGAGGGGACCTGCCACAACGTCTAAGTCCCCTAGTGCTTCGGTAACTGTAACTTCTACTACAAACTCCATGCAAATCCCAGTACAAGTTATTATCCCCTCGCACACCCTGCAAACCGTTGAAACCCATGCCCTGATCGACAGTGGAGCGGATGTCTGTTGTATTGATTGGGGGTTCGCTAAAAAACACAAGATCCCCTTGACCAAGCTCGACCACCCGGTCTACGCCAAGAATGCTGATGGCACCATTAACACCAAAGGGACCATCCGATATATCGCCAACCTCTTTGTCTCTACTGAAGGCCTCGTTCACCAGATCACCTGCCATGTTATGCACCTAAGCAAGGATAACTTATTCCTTGGACTCCCTTGGCTGCGGAAGGCCAACCCGACCATTGACTGGGCAAAATGGACCCTTCAGATCACCGAGACCACCGATGAATCTAAGCTCCTCTTCTCCCTCCATCAGGGCGCCTACCTCAGGCAAGAAAAGCTCCTCGTTCCTCCTCGACCTCTGCCCCGCCATGTCTTTGTTAATTCTGTCCAAGACGAATGTCTATACACTTACAACGGATGGGAGGACGAATGCGATTTCCTCACCCGTGCCCATGATCAATATACTATCAATCGGATCATTCATTGCGGATCACGGTTCATCCCGGCCCCAGTAATCTCTCACCTCTCCATCGTATCCAGCCTGGCCCTCTCCCCTGACACGCCAATCGCGTCCCCCCTCCCGGAAGAGTATACCAGATATAAAGAGGTCTTTGCTGAGGAAGCAGCAAACGTTCTGCCCCCGTCCAGACCCTATGACCACGCCATCAACCTCAAGGAAGACTTCGTTCCCCGTATTGCTAAAATCTATCCTCTTTCAGCCGACGAGCGGCAAGTGACAGACAAGTTCATCGACGAAAATCTGGCCTCCGGCAAAATCTCTCCCTCGAAATCTCCGCAAGCCTCCCCTTTCTTCTTCGTTAAGAAGAAAGCCCAACCTGGGCAGAAACCAGGCTTACGACCCTGTCAGGACTATCAACGTCTGAACGAACAGACCATCCGGGACGCATACCCCCTCCCTCTTCTTCAGGACTTCATGGATTGGATTCGGGGGGCTAAGGTATTCACCAAGATGGACGTTTGGTGGGGATATAACAACGTCCGCATTAAGGAAGGAGACCAGTGGAAGGCAGCCTTTATTACACACCGGGGGCTGTTCGAGCCAAACGTCATGTTCTTTGGACTTACCAATTCTCCCCCCATGTTCCAACGGTTCATGAACGACTCGTTCCGAGATCTCATCGCTGAGGGATGGCTGTTTATCTATATGGACGACCTCCTCATCTTCTCCCCCGACCAACAGACCCACACTGAATGCACCCACCGAGTATTGCAACGAATGGAGGAACTCCACCTCCACCTGAAACCCGAAAAGTGCTTCTTTGACCGAGATGAGGTCGAGTATCTGGGGATGATTATCCGTCCGGACGAAATTGCCATGGATCCCACCAAGTTGGACGGGATCGCTCATTGGCCTACCCCCACCTCAGTAAAAGACGTTCGGTCCTTCCTAGGTTTCACCAACTTCTACCGGTGATTCATCCCCGACTACTCTACTATAGCCCGACCCCTCATTGACCTCACTAAGAAGTCTATCACCTGGTCTTGGGACGATTCCTGTCAATCCGCATTCAACCTCCTTAAAGCCAGATTCGCCTCCCAACCGGTTCTCCGGGTCCCAGACCTCTCTGCCCCCTTCGCTATCACCACCGATGCCTCCCTCTATGCCTCGGGAGGAATCCTCCTCCAAGCAGATGCCAACGGCGAATGGCACCCCTGTTCTTATCTCTCTCAAAGTTTCGACTCCACCCAGCGAAACTACGACATCCATGATCGGGAGCTCTTGGCCGTACTCCGGGCGCTCAAAGCCTGGTCCCACTACTTGCGTGGGTCTCCCCACCGGGTCCAAGTATTCACTGATCACAAAAACCTCACCTACTTCCAAGAGCCCCACACCCTAAATCGATGACAAGCTCACTGGCTACTTGACCTAGCAGACTTTGACCTCAAATTAATCCACATACCTGGATCTCAACTAGCCGGCCCCGATGCCCTCTCCCGACGCACGGACCACTTCCCGAAAGACGCCTCAGACAACTCCCTCGTGACCCTACTCCCCCCATCTCTCTTCATCAATGTCATCGACATCGCCCTTTCCTCCAAGATCCGCTCTGCCTCTGCCGCTGATCCGTTCGCCCTGACCTCGCTCCAAGCGGTAGACGAAAACATCCCTGCTGCGTTTCGTTCCCGACTCTCAGACTGGCAGAATCGAGAAGGGATACTCACTTACCAAGACCGCGTGTATGTTCCCCCTGAAGGAGATCTCAGATGTCAGATCTTACAAAGATGCCACGATCATGAGACCGCCGGACACCCAGGATACCTCAAAACTTGCCAGTTGGTTTCCGCCGAATTTTGGTGGCCTGGCCTAGCGTCCTTCATCCGAAATTATGTAGAAGGATGTGCGATCTGCCAACAATGCAAAACGAACACCCATCCCGGTTCCCCGCCTCTAACTCCCATCCCTACCTCAGCATCCCATCCCTTCCAGGACATCATGGTAGACTTGATTACCGACCTCCCGACCTTGGATGGGAAAGACTCTATTGTCGTCTGGGTAGACCGGGCCTTCAAGGGGGCTATATTTTGTCCCACCACCAAAACCACCTCGGCGGCCAACATCGCATCCCTCTATTTCCACAAGGTTTACCGACGTTTCGGACTCTTCGATCATGTCATCTCCAACAGAGGCCCCCAGTTTGCCTTGGCATTTGCCAAGGAAATGGGACGCATTCTGAACTACGACTTCCGCCTATCTACCGCTTATCACCCCCAAACAGATGGCCAAACAGAACGAACGAACCAAGAGCTCGAAACCTACCTCCGGATCTTCTGCGGAGATAACCCTACCTCATGGACTGAACTCCTGACCTTTGCCGAATTCGCCCATAACCACCGCCCCCACTCTGTCACCAACCAATCCCCATTCTTCCTCCAAATGGGCTATGAACCTAAACCCCTTCCCTCCATCCTTTTGCCCTCCAAACTTCCTGCAGTGGAACTCCACCTCTCCCAGCTCACCAAAGCCAGGGATGAAGCCCGAGCAGCCCACGAACTTGCTAGGGCAACCATGGCCTCTCGGACCCGGCAACATTTCAACCCCTTCGCCCTAGGAGATAAGGTCTGGCTGGAAGCCAGGAACCTCCACCGCCTTCAGAAAGACCCAAAGTTTCTCCTGAAATGTGAAGGACCATTTGAAATCATTAAGGTTCTCTCTCCCATCACCTACCGACTGCGCCTTTCCAAGACCTGGAAAATCCACCCCGTTTTCCACGCCTCTCTTCTTTCCCCTGCCAAGGAAACCCTCGTTCATGGTCCGAACTTTCCCCAACCCCCTCCTAACCATGTAGGCCCTGACGAGGAATACCTCATGGATCGAATTCTCCGTCATCAGGGACCTCCATCCCGACGGCGCTTCCTGGTCCGTTGGAAGGGCTACTTGGCAGAAGATGATTCCTGGGAACCCGAGCGGAACTTAAAAAACTCCAAACTCCTCCTATCTGCCTATAAAAAGCGTCACCCCCGAGATTTCCCTCCCTAGTCCGCTTAACTACCTACCAACAACACCCCACAGCATCATGCCTTGTTCCGATGTCCCTGAACTCATTCTTCCTGTACCCCCCAGACTCGGTGGTCCACCGCCTCCTGAGTCTGTTACTGATTCTGTCCTTGACTCTATCTCTTCTCTCACCGTCTCCGACAACTCTGACGGAGAGGTTTACCCCAGTTCAACTCCTCAGTCTCACCACCTTACTCCTCCTTCTGTGTCTACTGGCATCCCAAGTGTTTCTCCTTCTCCTTCCTACTATACGCCTCCTTCCGTTCTGAACCCTCATGCCATGATCGTCGATGATACCTCCTCCCCCACCTCTCACGTCGCTACCCCGGGTTGGGGAAGTCGACCTGTCATCTCCATCCCAGAACTCGCTGAACCCCCCGTCCGCCTTGCTGCCTACCTCGGCACCATTGAGGCCGTAGATCTCCCCGAACATGTCCATCGGGCACGCCCCAATCTGCCTACTGATGCGGAGTCCCGCACCCTCCTCCGATTCCTCCGCGACCCCAGGTATGCTGTTCCTATTGGTGCACACCTTGACTATGGGTCGGCCCTCCACTCCCTTTACCTCGCCACCCTTCAGGTCGCCCGGCTCACCGCACTAGTGCGCGCCCCCTCCGCCTCCGCCAATGCCAATGCCACCTTCCGTAATCATACCCTCTCTCATATCCAAATGGAGTTAGAAACCCAACTCCTCCTCGCATTCTATCAGCTTGGTATGCTAGACTTCATGCGCGACCTGGATCGATACCTCCAGGATCTCGCACACTACACCCATCTCGGCACCACCTCGGTGTCCACCCCCTCGGCATCCTCCTCCACGCTAAACTCTGAGGAGCTCGACGTCGTCGAGCGCATTGAAGCCCGCTAGACAGGCAACTTCGGCAACACCCCCCTCCCTCCCTCTCACCCTCGGTTTCACGAGGCCTGTTTCCAATGCCACCGCCTTGGTCACCAGCATGTCAACTGTGGGGTCTATCAGTGCCCGATATGCCGCTGTTTCCGTCCTGGCCACTCTCAGCAGCAGTGCCCTTTGCGCCGCCCTCCTCTGCTGCCCTCGCCCTCTACCTCTCCCGCCTCCTCACACTCGTCACACCCTTCCTCACCCCACCGTTCCTACCATGGACCTTGCCACTCCCGCGGTGTCTGCTGCATGGTCCCCAGTCGCCCGCGCCGCCGCTCCCACTCTCCGGACCTGGACTCCGGAGTGGACAACGATGTTTGGGATGACACCGCCTTCGCCAACGTGACCGGTTCACCCGCTATGGGGGCTTGCGATTTGTGAAGTGTCTGCGCCAGTGCCTTGACCCTTGCAGGGGGGTAATGTTACGCTTTTCTTACGCTTTTCCCTGTCTTGTCCCCTTCTACTACGCTTTCCTGACCTTATGCCTACCTTTTGCCTTGAACCCTGTTGTCTCGCTGTTCGAGCCCCGCCCGCTGACATCTTTTACCTCTATATTACTCATAACGTTCTCAGACATTCCCCCAACTTCCATGCTTTGTAAATGCTGACTCACCACGGTTCCTCAGCGTTCTACCAGGTTCTACGACTGACTCATCTTTGTTCTATGACATTCCACCCAGTTCTGTTCAATTACCACGGCTCGTCTATTTAAACCGTAGCACTCAATCTGTAACACTAAGCTTGATCTTCTCAATCTAACGAGTTCCTGCGGACTTCGTCTGATTACCTTGCCTCAGTCCTTGTCCACCCTTTGCTTCTACAGCAAGGGCAGCCCTCTAGTAGCACCATGGCTAGAGGTTCTTCGCATCGTCCAAGCTTCCGACTCTCAGTCCGCTTGACTCCTTTGAGATCACGCCTAGCCTATGGCAAAGTGTAACACCTTTCAACCTCAAATGCCCATGGATCTTCCTCCTTGGAAAGTGGGAATAAAACATTCTCAGGTATGATATGCCCTCACTCTCCTTCCTCTTGCATGACCCTCATATCATCAGGGCCCAAAATTTTGAAGGGTGAACTTGGCTGATCAAGAACCCCTGCTGATTCTATGAGAACATCTTCCATCTCTACCATTGCCAGTACAAATTCCAGGATCACTCACATGCAGTCAACTACTATGACAAATGCTGCTGTGATGGTGGGGATGACAGGCACAAT
>JBBPSV010001185.1:0-10534 GCA_038093795.1 Retiboletus fuscus | reverse complement strand
CATCGTTGCATCGACCCTTGCCAAGGCGGGTGTTTACAACCCCTCACGGGTTTTCGGTGTGACTACCCTTGATGTCGTCCGTGCCGCCCGCTTCACCGCTGGTATCGCTGGTGTCCGCCCCGTCGACGCCCCTATTACCGTCGTCGGCGGTCACAGTGGTGCGACCATCGTTCCTCTACTCTCCCAGAGCGTGCACGGAAAGGGCATCAAGGGTGAGGTGTATGACAAGCTTGTGTACCGCATCCAATTTGGCGGTGACGAGGTCGTCAAGGCCAAGGACGGTGCGGGAAGCGCAACTCTCTCGATGGCATATGCCGGCGCCAAGTTCACCAACGCCTTGTTGCGTGGTTTGAACGGCGAGAAGGGTGTTGTGACGCCCACGTTTGTCGAGAGTCCGCTCTTCAAGGACCAGGGTATCGACTTTTTCTCTACCAACGTTGAGCTCGGTGTAAGTGTCGTTTACTTTTGTGATCGACGATGGATTGACCTGGTCGTGTAGGTCAACGGTGTTGAGAAGATTCACTCCCTTGGACCTTTGTCTGCAGAGGAGGAGAAACTGCTGGCAGCATGCCTGCCTGAACTCAAGAAGAACATTGAGAAGGGCAAGGCATTCGTTGAGAGCTCATAGATATAGATGCTTCACTGCTCAAAATACCTTTTGCTTGAATGCATGCACTTTCTGCTCTCGATGTGATAGTAAACAGTGTGAATAATGGTGGACTCATCGACGTCCCTTCTTTTTGACCATGGTGAACCCATCTTCGTCTACTTGTGATTCCTCCTTCGTCCGAGGTTCCGAGTGATTCAACAATCTTGGTACCGGTTCTCCCTCGCTCTCTTCCTCACCCTCATCCTCGTCCTCCCATTCACTCCCACTCCCACTTTCGCTCTCGCCCCCGCTGCACACACCCATCTCATACTGGGGTATCTTCCCCTTGACCCTCTCCGCCTGTGCTTCGAGCTCCTGCACGAACGTCTCGTCGCCCGCACAGACGGCCCCAAAGAGCTTGACGACGTCCCTGGCGACACCGGCCGCACTGTCGTCTTCGAGCGCGACGTCGAATTCGTCCGCCATGATTTGGAGGAGGAGCTCTTCGATGTAGATCTCGTCCGGTGGAGGTGTTACCGTCGGCGAGCTGACTGGGCCTGTTCGTGATCGTGAAGTGGTGACGGTGGAGGTGGTGGGGACGGGGATGGGAGGAGCGGCCAGAAAGGCTTCGAATTGGTCGACGAGGACGCCGGCGAGCCAGCGTTGTTTCTCGGTAGAGGCGGGGCCGCCCCAGGAGGCGTGGACGGCGAGACGGAGAGCGGGCCAGAGAGCGAGGCGGGCGAGGGTGCCGCGGGCAAAGAGGATGGTGCGCGGATGGGGGGTGGACATGTCGATGGGTTCTTGGGGGTGATTCGGGTTGTACTGGGACGGATCCAGTATCTACGGTCGGGAGGAGGCCCAGCTCAGGCGATGGAGCGTGTTGATCGATGCGAGATAAAACGGGGAGGGAAAAATATATGGATACTACTACCATCCGCCAATCTGATAAGATCGCACGTCGCGATTCCGCAATTATGATTTCGTGCTCTGATTTATATTCATACAAGACGCGATCCGTGTTTATCGAGGCACCGTACAAAGTCGAAACAGGAGAAGCAGAGCGTATCGCTGTGGACTGGACAGTAAAGGGTGGGGGAGGGAGTACCACAAAGAGCTACGGTCAATATGCTTCATGAACGAATTTTAGTGCTTGAACAGTACGTCACGAATGTGATCGCAGGTGAGCGATGGTTGCTTGTCATTCCCTGTGACAATATTAATCTGAGAAATGGATCGTGCAACAGGCCAAATTCCGCAGGATCACACGATTCTTCGATCAATTTCTGCCCTGATTGCATCTAAGAACTTCCTGCGAGCGAGAACAAAGGTTTTCGCGAGGAATTTGACACGGTAAGTCTAGCTCAACTTAATGACCCGTCTTTGTCGTCATTGACTCAATTCGGCATCATGTTGACACCATGTCTCTACTATCTGCACTGATGAAATCAGCAAAGACATTGAATGATGTGCGCGATGCTAGTTAGCGGGGATGAGCCTTAGTTCTGACAAATCGTCCCCTAGCTGGTTGATAAGCACCTACAATGTCCTGAATGGTGCTCCACGTGATGACGTGCCATTGGACCTGGTCCAAGGAGACGGATGGGTAGGCAAGGAGGCATGCTTGGGGATTGGGCGATGAACCGCATTGATGATGCTGTGTCAGAACGTCTACGCCGTAGTAACCGTGTTCTCTCCCGTAAAAAAATTACGTTGTATCGCAAAAGGCTAGTTTCTGTATCTTCCAGCGTGATAAGTTCTACCAAATATCACACCCGGGAGTCGGGGACTTGGTGCGTGCGTTCAGAATAACATTAATAAAGCAGGCACTTCCTGAAACATCTGGAGATTTTGGTGCCGTGACAAGCCCATCGTGTCAATCAATAGCACACATTTACGGCTAGAGAATGCTAACTTATAATAATAATGAATTCCACTAGCGATCTAATCAGAACTGCTGCCGATGTTGTTTGCTCGGATAGAAAAACCACTTTGGGAAACCCAATTGGCAGTCCGAAATATAGTGCATCACTGAATTTGAAACATTCTGATAATACTATATAAGGTCATTATAAGCTTCACAATTGCAATAATCTCAATAATTATTATTATCTGAAAGGTAATCAAAGGTAATCAAATATATAGGTCAAGAGTGATTAATAATGACTGTAAAGTTTATGTTGGAGTATATTAACTACCAATTCTTTGTGTAAGTTGCAATTTACAAATACTATTGGAAGCAAATACTAATTTGTAAAGTCTGTCAATACTCATAATCTCACAAGGTTATTACAATAAAAGGTTAACAATATGTGGCTAAATCAAATCAAATCATCAATCAGAATATTGTTTATTATCTTTTGTCTACAACATAAACTAGATGTACTACTAGTATAATATCATTTTAAACTACAAAAAGCGAAAATCACAGTTGAAAATCCACTTACAAATCACTTCACACTAGTGTAAACTCTAAAGACTAGAGTGACTCTTGACTCTGAGGTGGATAGAACTCAAAGTCAAGAGTGAATAAATTAAGAAGGGAGGAAGAATGGGTTTATATAACATGTACTATATAGTCATTACAAATATTTTCCCACATTTTGACCACTCTTTTGATATCTTATGATATATATTTGACATGGTATTTGATAATCATACAATCATCAGAACTTTGATCAAATATAATATTGTCATATAAGATTTATACAATCTAACAATTATATTGGTCATCAAATAAAATTTTGGTATAATCTTGCAAGCTAATTAGCAGGGTTTATATGTTTACAAAATATTAGAATAACAATTAGGGGAACTATTTCATTAGATGAGATTTTTCTAAGACATTATACAACAATAAAATCTGCAAGAACTCTTATCAAATAGAATATTCTAGTAAAAAAATTTGGTGGTCAGGCAATCTTATTAGCTAACCATAGAAATACTTATATTTTTATCTCAAAATAGGCTTTGATTGAAATATGTATAATGTCATAGCATGGTAAGGATAAGCTGGTGATGTGTGTCATCATAGATGGTTGCCATTGAAGCCAAAGAATCTCATCCAGAATACAACAATGTGTTACGCTTGGCCCGGGTAGGGTCGAGCGTAGACTCAAGGGGTTTTCTGGGACTAGTGGAGTACCAGCATTCTTGACGCTACGGTACGACTAAGAGCCTTCGGGCGAGGGATCTGCTCACGAAGAGCACGCTCAGCGTCGAAGGATACGAGGAGTCCGTTGAGGACGAGTCTTATCCCAGTCTTGGGAGATCGAGCGTAGGAGTTATCTCAAGAGTATGATTGAGTAGCTCTAGCTTAGGGAATACAGGCGTAGAGACTACAGTTTATATACGAAGGTTGTAGAACGTCATGGAAACCCGTAGAAGGGACAGGTCGATGCGGGATGAAAGGAGATGTGACTCGGGGAAGCGTAAGGACTCGGGATGAGTCGAAACGAGTCACATCCGCTGCGGATCTGTCGATCAATGTCGATCAGAAGCAGCTGTCTATCAAAGATGATCATGAAACAGAGATGAAACAGAGACATGGCCGGAATGGCCCGAAGCGACAATGACAGCGGGGTCATTGGTCGGAAATGAAAAGAAGATACGGTCCATGGGAGTATCGACCTACATGCCGCACGGGAGAAGCCTGGGTAACGCCAGGTGAGATGGATGGTGATCCATCGAGACTAAGCTAAGTAAAAAGAAAGAAATAAATGAATGGGGCCAGGTCAACTCGTAACATTACCCCCCCTCTACGCTCCTCAACGCCGCTTGAGGATATCTAGAGGTCGATGTAGCCGCCGTTGGGTGAACCGGTGACGTTGGCATAGGCCGTGTCGTCCCACACGTCGTCTGTGTAGTCAACCTCCAGCTCATCCTGAATCCGGGATGCAAGTGGGCGAGGTCGCGGACGGTGCGACCTTCGCGACGAGCGAGAGGAACTAGAAGATTGGGAGGATGAGGATGGAGTAGCGGGACGGGGACGACGACGGAGTGGGCATTGATTCTGAATGTGTCCGGGGCGCATGTGAAGGCAAAAAGGGCACTTGTACTCTGGGCAGTCGATGCGCCAGTGTCCAAGGCGGTGACAGTAAAAGCAGGACGCGTTGTACAGGGGATGATCTGGACTGAGGCTGATCTCACCTTCGTTCATGAGATGGACCCGTTCGAGTCGATCAATGAGGGAAATCTCGCCAGGGGATAGGGGAGAGGACGACGCAGACGGCGTCGGAGCAACGGGCTCAGCTGGCGAGGGGACTAGGATGGTTTCGACGGGTAGGGCAGGACGAACGGGAGGGAGTGGGAGACCAGCTCGGGCCAAGTCCTGCGAGTATCGTTCAATGTCAGCAACGAAGTCCAGCATATCTAGCTGGTGCATGGCAGACAGAAGGTATGAGCGAATGCGACGGGCTACGAGACGGAGTTGGGTGGAGAAGAATTCCGATTGGGCGTTTGCGGAGGTGAACGAGGCGATAGGGTCGAGACGAGAGACCTGTAAGAATGCTAGGTATAAGGATTCAAGGGGGGAATCTACGTCTAAGTGTGCCTGCATGGTGGCTGCAAGGCGGGAGTCGCGGAGGCGGGTCTGGAGAAGTCGTCCCGACTCACATGACAGAGGGTCGGATCGAAGAGTGTATGCGAATCGGGGTACGTTAACAGATAAAATAGTCTTTGGCTTCTCTTCCTGTTCGAGGACAGAGGGCCAAGGAAGGGGTTCAGTGTTCCACCCCGGGGTGGCAGTGTTACTACAGGAGTCCTCGGCGAGGACCATAGGGGGGTGAATCGTAGGGACGGAAAGTTCTTGGGCAAGGGCGGAGGAGTCATCGACTCCCTCGAGGGAAGGAAGAGCGGAGTCAGTGAAAGTGAGTGAGGACTCGGTGAGGGAAGACTCGGTCGAGGGGGAGTGCGACATTGTTATAAGGTGTATGAGGGTCGTTTAGATCTCGGTTGGTGATGCTCACATAGAGACCAGCGCATCGAGTTCTAAGGAGAGAAGACCTTGGGGTGAAGCTTCTTATAGCTTCGAAGGATTGCTTGGGCGTGTTTGAACTCCCGCTCTGGGAGCCAGGAGTCGTCGGAGGCGGTAAAGCCGTGCCAACGGACTAGGAACTGCCGGTTGACAGCGGAACCCCGGTGTCGTATGATTTTCTCGATTTCGTATTGTTCTTCGCCATCAATAAGATCAGGCGGTGGAGCGGGGAAGTTCGGGCCGTGCACGGAATTCTCTTTGTAAGGGGTAAGGAGTGAGGCGTGGAAGACCGGGTGTATTTTCCACGTCTTTGGGAGGCGGAGTTGGTACATGATCGGGGACAGTACCTTGACTATGGTAAAGGGCCCTTCACGTTTCGGAGCAAATTTCGGGTGAGTCAGGTTACGTTTCAAATTTCTGGCTTCGAGCCAGACCTGATCCCCTTTTTCGAACGGGGTGAAGTTCTTCTTGTTTTGAGAAGCCATGACTTGCCTGGCTAGTTCGTGCGCCGCAAGGGCTTCTTGACGGGCTGCAGTAAGTTCTTTGATACGATCTTCTACAGCAGGGAGATCCGTGAGTGGGAGGACGGTGGGGACCGGAGTAGGTTCATATCCCATCATTAGGTAAAACGGGGATTTACCGGTGACGGAATGAGGGCGGTGATTGTGGGCAAATTCGGCGTGGATCAGCCGATCAGCCCATGTGGTGGGGTTGTTCCCCGCAAAGATCCATAGGTAAGTCTCAAGTTCCTGATTGATCCGCTCAGTTTCTCCATCAGTCTGAGGGTGATACGCGGTGGATAACGCAAGGGAACATCCGAGAAGCCTACCGAGTTCTTTTGCGAAGCGAGAGGCAAACTGCGGGCCTCGATCCGAGATGACTTTTTCATAAAGGCCGAATCTAGGGTAGACCTTTTTGAAATAGAGGACGGCAACGTCCTCCGCCGTGGCAGTTTTAGTGGTGGGGCAGAAAATAGCCCCCTTCGAAGATGCGTAGTCGGCCCAGACTATAACAGCCGTGAAACCATTAGACTCGGGGAGATCCGTGATCATGTCGCAGGAGATCTGCTGGAACGGGCGAGTGGCGGTGGACCGGTTAGGGGTGAGCGGAGGGGTCGTGGGATGCGTGTTGACTTTGTGCTGTTGGCACAGGGCACAGCCCTCGACATACTTACGAACGTACTGGGCCAGACCAGGCCACCAGAACTCGCTCGCAACGAGTTGTCGCGTTTTAAGGAAACCGGGGTGGCCAGCAGATTCGTGGTCGTGACACCGTTGCAAGATAGACTTGCGCAGGCCATTGGTGGGGGGAATGTAGACGCGTCCTTGGTACGTCAGGATGCCTTCGTGGAGTTGCCAGTCACTGAGACGGGAGCGGAAGGCGGGGGGAATGGATCCATCAAAGGCTTGGAGCGTCTGGAGGTATAAGGGATCGTCTTTCGATGTGGTCTTAATGTGGTCCCGCAGAGCGGAATCTACGAGGCGGACAAAGATAGAGTCCGGGAGGAGGACAGTCTGCGTGTTGTCCGGGGCGTGAGCAAGGAAATCTGGGCGGCGCGACAAGGCATCTGGGCCAGCAAGGAGAGAACCGGGAACGTGGATCATCTTGTACTCGAAGTCCGCGAGGTCTAAAAGCCAGCGGGCTTGCCGACGGTTGAGGTTCTGGGGGGCACGGAAGTAGGTAAGGTTCTTATGGTCGGTAAAGACCTGAACCGGTGACGAGGAGCCGTGGAGGAGATGGCGCCAGGACTTGAGAGCGTGGATAATCGCGAGAAGTTCCCGGTCGTGGATGTCGTAGTTTCGCTCTGCAGGAGAGAAGGACTGGGAGAGGTATGAGCAGGGGTGCCAGGCACCATTCTCATCGGTTTGGAGGAGTATACCACCTGTGGCCACGCCAGAGGCGTTGGTCGCGATGGCAAACGGAGCACTAGGGTCGGGGAGGCGCAGAACGGGTTTGGAAAGGAAGAGTTCCTTCAAGTGAAGGAACGCAGCGTTCTGGGACGGACCCCAGCTCCAAGGTTGAGTTTTCTTAGTAAGGTCAATGAGAGGGCGAGCAATGGTGGAATAGTCCGGAATGAATTGCCAGTAGTAATTGGCGAATCCAAGGAAAGACCGAACTTCTTTGACGGAGGTCGGAGTGGGCCACGAGGTGATCCCGTCAAGTTTGACGGGGTCCATGGCAAGTTTCCCGGGGGAGAGGATCATACCGAGGTAGTCAACCTGGTCAGTGGCGAACGCACACTTGGACAGGCGTAGGTGGAGGTCGAGTTCTTCCATCCGTTGGAGAACTCACTTAGTTCGTTCCGTGTGGAGTTGGTCGTCGGGGGAGAAGATAAGGAGGTCGTCCATGTAGATGATGAGCCATCCTTCTGCGATCATATCCCTGAACGAGTCATTCATGAATCGCTGGAACGTAGCAGGGGAGTTGGTCATGCCGAAGAACATAACCATGGGTTCGAAGAGGCCTTTGTGAGTGAGGAAGGCGCCTTTCCACTGGTGTCCTTCCTTGATGCAGACATTGTTGTAGCCCCACCGGACGTCGAACTTAGTGAAGATCTTCGCGTCTTGCACTTTGTTGATGAGGTCGTCAATCCGGGGTAAAGGGTATGCATCTCGGATGGTTTGGTCGTTGAGCTTCCGATAGTCCATACAAGGACGAAGCTTTGGATTGCCACTGGCATCGAGTTCTTTCTTCTGAACAAAGAAGAAGGGGGAGGCTTGGGGAGAGTTCGAGGGGCGGATAGCACCGGACCAGAGGTTCTCTTCTAGGAAGGCTTCGGTGGCTTCGCGTTCTCGCGGAGATAGCGGATATAGCTTGCCAATCTTGGGTTCGAAGCCTTCCTTGAGGTTAATCTCATGATCGTAAGTCCGTTCCGGTGGGAGTTGTCCGATTGGTCGTTCCTCAAACACCTTTCGGAACTGCTCATACTCCGCTGGGAGGGTAACCTCGGGTTTCTTGTTGAACTCCGCTTGTGCGAGTTGCATAGCGGACGTAATTTTGGTGATGACCGGAGAGCCTAGAGGGTAGAACCGTGATCCACACCGTTGGATACGACCAATTCTATAATGATCATGAGCTCTTTGGCAGAACTTGTTCTCCGTTTCTTCGTCAAGGTATTCGTAGAGTCGGGCATGGTCAACGCAATTGACCTTAACTTGGCGTGGGGGGGTCCAGTCGAAGCTGGGTCTCTTGAATCGGTCGCTATGCTCTGAGGTTGCGACGTTGTGTTCTTGGAAGAGAGCTTTGGACTGGTCGCAGGATTCTGGGATGTCTATGGTCTGCCTAGCCCAGTCGATAGTGGGGTTGGTGGAGCGGAGCCAAGGAAGTCCGAGGATGACATTCTCGCTCCCACAAGACATGACGTGGAAAAGGACTTTCTGGGTGATTCCTCCAGTATTGGCATAGAGAGTACAGGTGAAGCGGATTGCTCCGTGAGAGTTGCTGGATTGGTCGACGTTTCGAACGGGGATGGGTTTCGGTAGTCGAGTAGTGGGGATTTTGTGTTTTCGCACGAAGTCCCAATCGATGCATGAGATATCAGCGCCACTGTCAATCAGGGCGTGGGTGTCAACGGCTTTGAGGGAGTGCACCGGTACAATGAGCTGAACTGGGATCTGCATAGATTTGCGAGTCTCAGATACTAGTACATTGGCACACCTGGGAGGAGTCCACATTGACGGGGTCCTCCGTTCTAAAAATCCTTGCGGGAGAAGGAGATTCTAGCTACTGACTCGACTTCATCGTCATCGTCCTCGCAGTCAGCTAGCTCAGGAACATCATCCTTCTTCACCTTTCGGGTTTTCTTGGGGTTCTTGGGTGCATCGTAGACCCTGCACTCCTTTGCCATATGGCCAGTCTGGCGGCATCGGAGGCAACGGCCTTCCTTGAAACACTTCTGCCTTTCGGCCTCAGTGAGCTTGGGGGGAAGTCGGACGGCATCGACGTCCATGGCGTCGGGGTCCTTCTCTTCCTTCTTTGAGTAGGTAGGTACGTACGGAGTGCCGGGTTTCTTGTGCTGTTGCGCGATCCCTCGGGCTCGGCGGCGGTGAGAGTCGAAGAGGGCCACCTTCTTATACCAGTCGGCGACTTTGGTAGGGGGGTTCTCCATCCGGAGAACGTCAAACATGAGGTCTTCGGGTATACCCGCAGAGTAATAGGAGACTAAAACTGCATCGTCGGTTACTCCTGCGACGGATACCTTGGACCTGAACTGTGCTGTGTAGTTAGCCAAAGAAGGGGAGTACTCGCCCTTCTTTCCAGGGATCATTCGCTTGGTGGCTAGCCAAGTGAGCGCATTGGTGGTCGATTCTGAGTGGGAGAATACGGCCTCGAAGTCTGAGACAAAGTCGGACCACTTCCCAAGAGAGAAGCCTCCGCTGGAGATCTTGGATTCTCGGAAGGTATGAGCCCAAGTGAGGGCCGTACCTTTCTTCATGAAAGATAATGCATAGGCGATTCGCCTAGCGTCGTCATTGTAGATTTCTGCGTTGATCGAGAGGTACAGTTGTACTGAACGAAGCCAAGGCTTCGCTTTCATGAGGTTTCCGTTGAAGTCCTCGGGAACTCCGAGACGGATTTCTGTGGGCTTGGTTCCCATGGCGGGAGTCTGGGGCTGAGGCTGGGGTGGGGGTGCCGTGACGGGGAATATGTGACCGCTCTGGGCGATCGGTGTCGGTGACGGCGGGGTAGGGCTACGAGGAATAACTGCTCCGGCTGAAAGCTGGTGGGACAGTAGTCTAGAGAGTTCTTGGGATTCTGCTTCCTCGGTGGGAGAGCGTAGCTCGAGATCTAGGTCGGGGTTATCAGAGCCCTCAGTAGGTGCTTCTGAGTCCGATGGTTCTGAGGCTGAGGACTCGGGGTCCGGTGATTCTGTGGCTCTCCACGAGGTGGAGATCGGTGGCGGTCGGGCTGAGGAGGAGGGTCTACTCGATGGTAGCCGCGACGTGGTAAGCTAGAGCTTTTGTTACGCTTGG
>JBBPSV010001184.1:0-10546 GCA_038093795.1 Retiboletus fuscus | reverse complement strand
ACATGAGTAGTATGGAAGAATGGTGGTATTGTGAAAATAACCAAGAAGACAGATAAAAGAGGAATAAGGATGAAGCATATCACTGGTATATAAACATTTGGTTTTGCCAGTCCAGTAGGGTAAAGGTCAACAAGAAGGAAGGAAGGTCCATGCCAAGTGGTCAATAAGGTGAACTAGCCCTTCTTCTTTGTTCACCTTCCTCATGAGCTCTTCGAGGTCTTCTTCCAACATCTCTTCCTCTAAGAACATCATATATGGCATCAAGTTCTTCAGGGGTCCAAGCATTTTTGATCCTGCACTGTAAGCATCATTGAGCAATGTATCTAGGATCAGAACAGAAGAGGTTGCAATGGTAGAGATCAAAGGATTCATTCCAGTCAATCTAGAATAGAGGATCATAGTGAGGAATGAAGCCCTCATGACCATGCAGGTCTGCCATCTGCATGATCATGTTAGGAACCAGCAATTCTTCTAAGTCTTGGTGTTCAGCAGGAGGAAACCAGCATCATTGAAATACCTCATAGCCCTGCCATGAGGTGCAAATAGCCCAAGTGTCAGAATAAGTCTTGGTGGGCATAGCCCAACCAGTGCTTTCTAGAGTTGACTTGATAGTATCTCCCTTGTACTGCAAAGCGTTGACAGCATAGGGGGCTCCAGTTTCACAGTATTGAAACTGGACTGGAGTAACAAGTTGATGACCTACTTGAAGGTCATAAGCGTTCATTGGACCTAGGTCCAAATTCTGATAATGAGGGGCAAGGTTGACTTCTGTGATGCCTCTTTGGTCATTGGAACAAAGGGTGATGATTCTCTGGTTCTCTACTACTCTGGTTGGAGGTGGAAGAGGATTGTAGATCCTGGTGTGTCAATAATGGAGGTGGTCCAGAGGAGTTTCTCCTACTACAAGTGGATCCTCTAGCTCAACCAGGTATCCTTGCTCTTCCATGGTATGTAGGTTGTAGAAGGCCTCCTTGTCCTCAGGGTGGACCAGAGTTGGAATGGGAAGGTTGAGGATGGGCATCATAAGAAGGTGGTGGTGGTGTATAAAGAGGTAGAGTGGATGAGGAGGATTGAGATGATGGAGAGAGGAATACAGCAGGAGGGCAAGGTGGAAGTTCAAAAGAGATAGATCTCAACCTTAGGAGAGATTGGTGAAGATGTTCTTCATAAGAGACTTCAGGTCCTTGTCTAAGGATGGTGATATCCTCAGGGTGGCAACAATACTGTCCAGTCTCCAATGGTTGTTGGCAGATAGGGCAGGGAAGGTGATAAAGAACTCCAGGAGGGACTAGGAAGGAGTCTGGGTCAGAGGAGTTACTAACCAGTGGTAAAGGTATCTGGGGAGTTGAAGCTTTGATTTCTGTTGAGTGAAGGGAAATGTGTAAGTGAAATTGAGTCCCATTGATAACATGAACCAAATTAAGGAAATAGTTAGAACTCTCTCTTCAAATGAAGAGGTCTCCAGACTCTGTTGGGTATCAGACATGATTGTCCATCTCTATCATAGGTAGGCCCAACATGGCAAGGAAAGCATGCACAACCAGGTGCAAGATGATGGACAAACCAGCAACTACCCAAGGTCCTGAGCACTGTTATGTTTTTCCCTGCCTTGCCCTTTCTACTACGCTTTCTCTAACCTCATGCCTATCTTTTACCTTGAACCCTACCGTCCCGCTGTTCGCGCCCCGCCCGACGATATCTTTTCCCTTTGTATTACTCATAACATTCTTAGACATTCTACCGACTTCCATGCTTTGTAAACGCTGACTCACCATTGTTCTTCAGCGTTCTACCAGCTTCCACGTCTGATTCATCTTTGTTCTATGACATTCTGTCTTGTTCTACTCGATTCCCACGGCTCGTCTATTTAAATCGTAACACTCGAACTGTAACACTAAGCTTGATCTTCTCAATCCAACGAGTTCTTGCGGACTTTGTCTGACCCCCTCATCTCAGCCTTCGTCTACCCTTCGAGTAAACCTCAAGGGAAGCCCTCTAGTAGCACCATGGCTAGAGGTACCTTGCGTCGTCCAAGCCTTCGACACTCCATCCGCTTGACTCCTTTGAGATCGCGCCTAGCCCACGGCGAAGCGTAACAAAAGATCAAGCTTCTATCTCGTGCGGACTACCTCCGTTGTAGCTCCAATACCCCCTTTTGATTCTCGAGCGTGCTCTTTGTGAGCAGATTCCTCGAATCCTTGAACCACCATTGCGTCCTGACGACCCACCATTGATCCTCGTTGGTCTAGACCACGAGAACCCCCACCCACCGACCTATCTGAGTCGGAAGCCCCCCAAGACACCGCGTCATCCCCGGACACCAACCCGGACTTAGATCTCGATACTCTCTTCGGACCCGAAGAAGAGCTCACCCTTCGACACTGGTTCTCTTCTGAACTTACCATCCCTAGGGAACCGACCCCACCTTCGCCAACCCCCCGAGCGCGCAACCCCCCTTTTGGAGGATTCCCCCTCTCGTACCCACCACCACCGACCGTTCCTTCTCAACTAGCTATGCCAACCGCCCCGGCTACCAAACCCACAGAGCTTCGCCTTGGAACCCCCGAGGACTTTGATGGATCCTTTGCCAAAGCAGAAGATTGGCTCGGAACCGTCACCTTCTACCTCGCGGTCAACTCTGAGGTCTATGACACTGACGCTAAGAAGGTAGCTTATGCGCTATCATTTATGAAGAAGGGATCGGCCAAAGTCTGGGCTGCCACTTTCCGACAGAAGATCCTTGCTCAGGCTATGCTTAACTTAGGAATATTTGCCGACTTTTGTGACTCTTTCTCTAAGTCCTTCGTCCGGAAGGACACCATCGCCTCCAGCCTACACTGGCTCGCCACGACCAAAATGGTCAAAAACAAGCACGGAGACTACACCCCCTCGCTCACTGAATACACTGCCCGCTTCCAAAACCATGTCGCCATCTCTAAGGTCACCGATGCCAACGTCCTCATCAGCTACTATGCTATTGGAATTCCAGAGCCTCTCATGTGGAAGATCCAGAGCATGGAAACCCCTCCCGACAAAATAGAAGACTGGTACACCAAGGCCGCCCACTTCGCTGCTATGAAAGAACGAGCAAGAGATCTAGCAAAGCGAGGAAGCGGAAAGGTTTTCCACGGATTCCATTCCACCCCGAAATCCGCTCCCCCCGATCCTGACGCTATGGACGTAGATGCCGTACGTACCACCATCCCCAAACTCACCCCTGCCGAACGAAAGCAATGTGTTGAGAACAACCTTTGCTTCCGCTGTCGGGAAGGAGGCCACCTTTCCACCAACTGTCCTAGATTCTCCAAGGGAAAGAAACCGGCGGTCAAAGCGGTCGCTACCACTGACATTCCTAACTTGGAAGAAATCCCGGACAACGCTGACGAAGACGAGGACGGAGTAGCGGTTAGAAGAGTTTCCTTTTCCCAGGGTTTTTTAAAGCGGGGACCTGCTACAACATCTACGTCCCCTAGTGCTTCGGTATCTGTAACTTCTACTACGAATTCCATGCAAATCCCAGTACAAGTTATCATCCCCTCGCACACCTTACAAACCGTTGAAACCAGAGCCCTGATCGACAGCGGAGCCGATGTCTGCTGCATTGATTGGGGTTTCGCAAAGAAGCATAAAATTCCCTTGACCAAACTCGACCACCCGGTCCACGCCAAGAATGCCGATGGAACCATCAACACCAAAGGAACCATCTGATACATCACCAATCTCTTTGTTTCTACCGAAGGCCTCGTTCACCAAATCACCTGCCACGTCATGCACCTGAGCAAGGATAACTTATTCCTTGGACTCCCTTGGCTGAGGAAAGCCAACCCGACCATTGATTGGGCAAAGAGGACCCTCCGGATCGCCGAGACTACAGACGAATCTAAACTCCTCTTCTCCCTCCACCAGGGCGCCTACCTACGACAAGAAAAGCTCCTCGTTCCCCCTCGACCTCCGCCACGTCACGTCTTCGTCAATTCCATCCAGGACGAATGCCTGTATGCTTACAACGGATGGGAGGATGAATGCGACTTCCTTACCCGAGCCCATGATCAATATACTATCAATCGAATCATTCGCTGCGGATCTCGGTTCATTCCGGCCCCGGTAATCTCTCGTCTTTCTATCGCATCCAGCCTAGCTCTCTCCCCGGACACGCCAGTCGCCTCCCCCCTCCCGGAGGAGTATATTAAATATAAAGAGGTCTTCGCCGAAGAAGCAGCAAACGTCCTTCCCCCGTCCAGACCCTACGACCACGCCATCAACCTCAAGGAGGGCTTCATTCCCCGTATCGCTAAAATCTACCCTCTTTCGGCCGATGAGCGACAAGCAACCGACAAATTCATAGACGAAAATTTGGCCTCCGGCAAGATTTCCCCTTCGAAATCTCCACAAGCTTCCCCTTTCTTCTTCGTTAAGAAGAAGGCCCAACCTGGGCAGAAACCAGGCTTACGACCTTGCCAGGATTATTGACGTCTAAACGAACAAACCATCCGGGATGCATATCCTCTCCCCCTTCTTCAGGATTTTATGGATCGAATTCAGGGGGCTAAGGTGTTCACCAAGATGGACGTCCGGTGGGGTTATAACAATGTCCACATTAAGGAGGGAGACCAGTGGAAAGCGGCCTTTATCACTCACCGGGGGTTGTTTGAGCCAAATGTCATGTTCTTTGGACTAACTAACTCTCCCCCCACGTTCCAGCGGTTCATGAACGACTCGTTCCGGGACCTCATCGCGGAAGGTTGGCTGTTTATCTACATGGACGACCTTCTCATCTTCTCCCCCGACCAACAAACTCACACTGAGCACACCCACCGGGTATTACAACGGATGGAAGAACTCCACCTCCATCTGAAACCCAAGAAGTGCTTCTTCGACCGAGATGAGGTCGAGTACCTTGGGATGATCATCCGCCCGGATGAAATCGCCATGGACCCCACTAAGTTAGACGGAATCACCCATTGGCCTGTCCCCACCTCTATGAAAGACGTTCGGTCCTTCCTTGGCTTCGCCAACTTTTATCGGCGATTCATCCCCGACTACTCTACCATAGCCCGACCTCTCATCGACCTCACTAAGAAGTCTACCGCCTGGTCTTGGAGCGACTCCTGTCAGTCTGCATTTGACCTCCTTAAAGCAAGATTCGCTTCCCAGCCGGTCCTCCGGGTCCCAGACCTCTCCGCCCCCTTCGCTATCGCCACCGACGCCTCCCTCTATGCCTCGGGAGGAATTCTCCTCCAGGCAGACTCCAATGGCGAATGGCACCCCTGTTCTTATCTCTCTCAAAGTTTCGACTCCACCCAGCGAAACTACGACATCCATGATCGGGAACTCTTAGCCGTACTCCGGGCACTCAAAGCTTGGTCCCACTACTTGCGTGGGTCCCCCCACCAGGTCCAAGTGTTTACTGATCATAAAAACCTCACCTACTTCCGAGAACCCCACACTTTAAACCGACGACAGGCCCGTTGGCTACTTGACCTAGCAGACTTTGACCTCAAATTGATCCACGTACCCAGGTCCCAACTAGCTGGCCCCGATGCCCTCTCCCGACGCACGGACCACTTCCCAAAAGACGCCTCAGACAACTCCCTCGTAACCCTACTCCCCCCATCTCTTTTCATCAATGTCATCGATGTTGCCCTCTCCTCCAAAATTCGCTCAGCTTCTGCCACTGATCCATTCGCCCTGACCTCACTCCAAGCAGTAGACGAACACATCCCAGCCGCATTCCGTTCCCGACTTTCAGATTGGCAGAATCGAGAGGGGATACTCACTTACCAAGATCGCGTGTACGTTCCCCCAGAAGGAGACCTCAGGCGTCAGATCCTACGAAGATGCCATGACCACGAATCCGCTGGACACCCGGGATACCTCAAAACCCGCCAGTTAGTTTCTGCCGAATTCTGGTGGCCGGGCCTAGCATCGTTTGTCCGCAATTATGTAGAAGGATGTGCGATCTGCCAGCAATACAAGACTAACACCCATCCCGGTTCTCCACCTCTGACTCCCATTCCTACTACTGCATCCCATCCTTTCCAGGACATCACGGTAGATCTGATCACTGACCTCCCGATCTCAGACGGAAAAGACTCTATAGTTGTCTGGGTGGACCGAGCCTTCAAGGGGGCTGTATTTTGCCCTACCACGAAAACCGCCTCGGCGGCCAACATCGCATCCCTCTACTTCCACAAGGTCTACCGACGTTTCGGGCTCTTTGATCGCGTCATCTCCGACAGAGGTCCCCAATTTGCTTCGGCTTTTGCCAAGGAAATGGGATGCATTCTGAACTATGACCTCCATTTATCCACCGCTTATCACCCCCAAACTGATGGCCAAACGGAACGAATGAATCAGGAGCTAGAAACTTATCTCCAGATCTTTTGCGGAGACAACCCTACCTCGTGGGCAGAACTCCTGACCTTTGCCGAATTTGCCCATAACCACCGTCCCCACTCTGTCACCAATCAATCCCCGTTCTTCCTCCAAATGGGCTACGAACCTAAACCTCTTCCTTCCGTCCTTTCGCCCTCCAAACTCCCCGCCGTAGAACTCCGCCTCGCCCAGCTTACTAAAGCCAGGGATGAAGCCAGGGCAGCCCATGAACTCGCTAAAGCTACCATGGCTTCCAGAACACGGCAGCATTTCAAACCCTTCGCCCTTGGAGATAAGGTCTGGCTGGAAGCCAGGAACCTCCGTCGCCTTCAAAAAGACCCTAAGTTCCTCCCTAAACGCGAAGGACCATTTGAAATCATTAAGGTTCTTACCCCCATCACTTACTGACTTTGCCTTCCCAAGACCTGGAAAATTCACCCTGTTTTCCACGCCTCTCTTCTCTCCCCTGCCAAGGAAACCCTCGTTCATGGTCCGAACTTTCCCCAACCTCCTCCTGATCACGTAGGCCCTGAAGAAGAGTACCTCGTGGATTGAATTCTCCGTCACCAAGGACCCCCATCCCGACGGCGCTTCCTGATCCGATGGAAAGGATACACTGCCGAAGACGATTCTTGGGAACCCGAGCGGAACTTAAAAAATTCTAAACTCCTCCTGTCTGCTTATAAAAAGCGTCACCCTCGAGACTTCCCTCCCCAATCCGCTTAACCACCCACCAATTCACTTCCACCTCACCATGCCCTGCTCAGATGTCCCCGAACTCATTCTTCCTGTACCCCCCCGACTCGATAGTTCACTGCCTCCTGAATCTGTCACTGATTCTGTTCTCGCTTCTGTCTCTTCTCTCACCGTCTCCGACGGTTCTGACGGAGAGGTTTACCCCGGTCCAACTCCTCACCCTGGCCTGCCTACTCCTCCTTCTATGCCTACTAGCGTCACAAGTGTTTCTACTACTCCTTCCTACTATACGCCTCCTTCCGTTCTGAACCCTCATGCCATGATCGTCGATGATACCTCCTCCCCCACCTCTCGCGTCACCTCCCCGGGTTGGGGAAGCCGCCCCGCTATCTCCATCCCTGAGCTAGCCGAACCCCCCGTCCGCCTTGCGACCTACCTTGGCACCATCGAATCCGTCGACCTCCCCGAACATGCTCATAGGGTACGCCCTAATCTCCCCACCGACGCGGAGTCACGCATTCTCCTCCGCTTTCTCCGAGACCCCCGCTATGCTGTTCCCATCAGCGCCCACCTGGATTACGGGTCGGCCCTCCACTCCCTCTATCTTACCACCCTTCAGGTAGCCCGTCTGACCGCCCTAACGCACGCTCCCTCCGCTTCCGCTGATGCCAACGCCACTTTCCGCAACCATACCCTGTCACACATCCAGATGGAGCTGGAGACCCAACTCCTTCTCGCGTTTTACCAGCTCGGAATGCTGGAGTTCATGCAAGACCTTGATCGTTACCTCCAGGATCTTGTGCGTTATACCCATCTCGGTTCCACCTCAGCGTCTACCCCCTCAGCGTCCTCCTCCGCGTTGAACTCTGAGGAGCTCGGTGTCGTTGAACGCATTGAAGCCCGCTGGACGGGCAACTTTGGCAACACTCCCCTTCCCTCGTCTCATCCTCGATTTCATGAGGCCTGCTTCCAATGCCACCGCCTCGGTCATCAGCGTGTCAACTGTGGGGTCTATCAGTGCCCGCTATGCCGTTGTTTCCGTCCCGGCCACACTCAGAGGCAGTGCCCTCTGCGCCGCGCTCCTCCACCGCCCTCGCCCTCTACCTCTCCCGCCTCCTCGCACTCGTCACACCCTTCCTCCCCCCATCGTTCCTACCACGGTCCTCGCCGCACCTGCGGGACTCGGCGTATGGTCCCCAGCCGCCCTCGCCGCCGCTCCAACTCTCCGGACTTGGATTCCAGGGTGGACAACGACATTTGGGATGACACCGCCTTCGCCAACGTGACCGGGTCACCTGCTATGGGGGCTTGCGACTTGTGAAGTGTCTGCGCCGGTGCCTTGACCCTCGTGGGGGGGTAATGTTACGTTTTTCCCTGCCTTGCCCTTTCTACTACGCTTTCTCTAACCTCATGCCTATCTTTTACCTTGAACCCTACCGTCCCGCTGTTCGCGCCCCGCCCGACGATATCTTTTCCCTTTGTATTACTCATAACGTTCTTAGACATTCTACCGACTTCCATGCTTTGTAAACGCTGACTCACCATTGTTCTTCAGCGTTCTACCAGCTTCCACGTCTGATTCATCTTTGTTCTATGACATTCCGTCTTGTTCTACTCGATTCCCATGGCTCGTCTATTTAAACCGTAACACTCGAACTGTAACACTAAGCTTGATCTTCTCAATCCAACGAGTTCTTGCGGACTTTGTCTGACCCCCTCATCTCAGCCTTCGTCTACCCTTCGAGTAAACCTCAAGGGAAGCCCTCTAGTAGCACCACGGCTAGAGGTACCTTGCGTCGTCCAAGCCTTCGACACTCCATCCGCTTGACTCCTTTGAGATCGCGCCTAGCCCACGGCGAAGCGTAACAAGCACAAGACAAAAGGGGGAGGTATCATATGATCAAAGTGACAGACTCTCCACTTAAGTCAAGCAGGGCTCATAACCTATCAGGAATAACCCTGATAGCACAGTTGGGCAAAGAGAGGTCTCTGGTGGAAGAACTCACCAGGTAAAGGACTATGGATAGTAGTCAAGTCTCTGAGGGATAACTCAGGTGGGAGTTAGAATGAAGAGAGGTAAAACATTCTTATTGAAGATGGGTAAAAGGCCTCATCTTATATAGGATATAGAAGTATTTGTACTTGTATATGTATCTCCTATATATATCTGATCATGTGAGTGATCAGTAAGCAGATAGGTAATGGCTTATGAGTAATCTGCAGTAATATCAGTAAGCCAACCAATGGTATAAATATCTCTTATCTTATGAATGAGTAAGGCACATAATATGAATAGCATAAGCACAATCATCATGATAAGATCATGTGATGTGGTCTAGAATCATGGTCTAGAATCGAAGATTAATAATAGAATACCATGATTCTCAACATACTGAGGCAGTTTCCTCTGTTGCATATTCACCTGATGGAATCCACATCATCTCTCGCTCTTGGGACAATACTGTTAGGATTTGGAATGTGATCACTGGGCATCCTATGTCAGGATTGGAGACACACACATTCAATCAGCTCAGTTTCCTATTCACCTGATGGGATCCATATTGTCTCTGGTGCAGAGGACAACATCATTAGGTTTTGGAATGCAACCACTGGCCAGTGTATGACAGGTCCATTGGAGGGGCACACAGATTCAGTCAACTCTGTTGCCTATTCACCTAATGGAATCCATATTGTCTCTGGCTTAGGAGACAAGACCATTAGGGTTTGGAATTCAACCACTGGTCAGCCTGTGGGAGGTCCATTTGAAGGACACACATATTCAGTTAATTCTGTTGCCTATTCACCTGATGGAACTTACATTGTCTCTGACTCGAGGGACAAGACCATTAGAGTTTGGAATTCAACCACTGGTTAGCCTGTAGGAAGTCCACTTGAGGGACACACCCATTCAGTCAACTCTGTTGCTTATTCACCTGATGGAACCTGCATTGTCTCTGGATCAGGAGATAATACTATTAGGGTTTGGAATGCAACCACTGGCCAGCCTGTAGGAGATCCATTTAAAGGGCATACAGATTCAATCTTCTCTGCAGCTTATTCACCTGATGGGACCCATATTGCTTCTGGCTCAAGGAATTGCACCATTAGGATTTGGAATGCAACCACTGGCCAGCTTTTGACAGGTCCATTGAAAGGGCACACATATTCAGTCTATTCTGTTGCCTATTCACCTGATGGGATCCACATTATCTCTGGCTCTTCAGACAACACCATTAGGGTCTGGAATTCAACCACTGGAAAGCCTGTAACAGGTCCATTTGAGGGCCATACAGATCCAGTCTTTTCTATTGCCTATACACCTGATGGGACCCACATTATCTCTGGTGCTTGTGACAAGACCATTAAAGTATGGAGGACACAGGAACTTCAATTCTTTGATGATTTATATGAGAAAGATGGATGAATTCAATCATCTGATGGTGCCTGCTTTGACTAGATGACTCCTTGGAATAGG